>NBZA01000515.1:45598-55839 GCA_003054995.1 Aleochara bilineata
TGCATGAGTGGAATATCCATGGGCATGCCATAAAAATCACCATAATTTACAGCTCGCCAGTTCACAGATGACACGAAACGCAATTTCACTGCGACGCCGCGAATTTACATCGGAATATCAGACGCAGGTCCAGGACTAGGCTACAACCAGAGCTGCTGGCTTCCAGTTGGCATGAGATGAAAATGCAACCAAGCAATAAATACTAAGCAAGAAGTTTTGCAGCGCAGCGTAAGTTTCTCTATCTTTGCATGACAAATGCAAGTTTATTCTTCATAAACATTTCACTCGCTGGCGTATATTTCTATTTTTTACTACGTAACATATTCGCAGGATAAATGAAAAACTTGTCGGGCTTAGTTTCCACTTTCAGTAAAGTTTAGGATTGCGCCAAGGAGCTTGAATTACTGGCTTGTTTATTCATTATTTCAGATAACTTTTAATTAACTAAAAACGTGATAAGGAAAACACGATTAAACGATTTTTTAATTATTCTGAGTAGATTACCCCTAAGGGGGTTCAAGTTTAAGCAAAAAGTCTTAATTACTTATCACCTTATATCACCTTCAAATTATAAATTACCAAAAAGCCATTAAGGTAATAAAACAACAAAATTAATAACCAAAAAGTTAAAAATTAAGCAAAAACAAAAAAGAAAGTAATTATAAAGATTTGGCTTAATTGCAAAGTGATTGCAGTAAGATGCGAAAGGCGAGAGACGGAGCCTTAATTAATCTTTATTTACTGACCGTTAAGTCCTGATTTGTAAAGAACCTCACTCGTTAAGACGACGACGAAAGCGCAGAAACATTAAAAGGTTAACGTCCCTGCACTCGGTCGTGGTATAGAAGCAAGTAATTAATTCCATATTAACGAAGTTAATTACCGATATGTTTTAATTGTACACAACAATGACGTAATTGTCTATTCATTCACTGGAGTTTCCATTTTATAGTTTACTCCTTTTTTAATCCTTTCATTATAGTAACGTAAAGTGCAGAGGTAACTTTGAACTTATTTACAGATGCATACCCGTGGAACCCTTTGAGTTTATTATTAAATATGGCCTTTCAAGTCCGTATATAAATTAAAATGATATAACTTTTTGAAATCTTTTATAAATGTAAAGACATTAATTTTTTGTATCATCCTTGTTTGCATTCCTTATGTTAATAAATTACTTAAAGAAAAAGTTAGTAACTTTAATGATTTGTCAATTAGTAATATTTAAAATGAACCATTTTAAAACAATACTTCATTAATTTTATGTTTTTTAAACTTAAAATACACAAACATTACTTTCTAATTATCCTTTTTGCTCTTAGCCATTCCTCGTGAGTTATAGTCACGCAGCTTTTATTTTTCGTTAGCCTGCTTTGTTTTAAGCATTTCCTACAAAGATATTTTCCGAACCAATGAGAAAATACTCGGAGAGCAGAGAACATAAGAAATAATTGCAACGCGTCGAGAAGTCACAGCGGAAGCGCGCCCTTCCTTAACATGCCGCGTTTTTCCCGCTCCCTTTTGCTATTTCTATTTCTATTTCTATTTCCATTTCGCAAAAAAATATGAAAGTATCTGCCGAGTATTGGGTTTCCTCTCTTGACACGTTCGGCGCAGAAAGGAAGAAAGAACGAGAAAATGTGCAAAAGTACTCACCCAGCTTTGCGCACAGCGCCAGTGCAATTAAATGAGGCGGCGGCCGTGCCGGTTTGTTTTGCTTTATACGGCGAATTCATAACGCTCTCGCCGTCATCTTCGTCCGACACAGCAGTTGTTAGGGACATTCGATCATCATCAGAAATCTGTAATGCAAAAGATCATTTGTAACGTTTTAATGTCCTTATTATCCTGCATGGAACATAAGAAGTAAATGAGCAACACTGTGAGTAAGTGTTAAGTTACGCCAAGAAAGAGCACCCAGAGAAGAGATGAGATGAGAAGAGCAACAGTAAACACACACACACACTGCTGCTGGCCTTTCTAACAATTTGAATGCGTCTAAATAGAATGGAATTGAGCAAACAGCGATGCGCCGAGAGCGCAAATAACAAACAGCTAACAATTGCTGCGCGGCATTTATTCGTCGAGTAGCTGGCTGGCAGTGCATTCGAAATGCGAATTGCAATGTCATCGCACACACGTCCTTCGTAGGACACAATTTCGCGTGTAAATAATGCAAGTGGGCGCTCGTGTGTATGAACAAAGTTGCTGCAAGAGCACATGTCGAGTGCACGCGCAAAAACGAGAAAACGCCGCCGCCGCCGAGCTTGATGAAATGTGCGACGGGCGCCTGGGCACGTTTATTTGTATTCAATTTAAATGAAGAGCAAGTTGTGATACGAACACTGCAAAGATTATACGCCTTTGCGCTTGTGTTTTCTTTTCACTTTGAGCCTCTCAAATATGCAATGCATTAGATCTCTTCATAAAGAGTACGAGTAGGTACCAAGATAGCTTACGTACTCCAGAAATATAAAGCATTATTAGATTTCAAACTATTCTTTCTTTCATTTTCATCAATATTTCAACGCTGCAAAATGTGAATGATGAATTTCAATACATGAAAAAGCATGTCCTTGCTGACACGTTGGTGATGTTCATTTTCTATCCGACTTTCTGCCGCGTTTTTGACCCTTTTTTGTGCATCCATTTAGCGCATATTCACTCATATTGTCTCAAATATTATAAATGGTAAAAAGGACAAAATAAAATCTACTTTATACGATAGTAATAATAGAGAAATAATATAAAACATTAATAGGCTTTCAACTTCCGTAATAAAAAAAGAAAAGTCTTCTAAAAAAACGTCTTCTAAGGCTGAGTGTTCTACACACTTAAATGGCTGAAGAAGCACTCGAAATTCCTCCGAAGAGGATCAACCCTTCAAGTCCTCAGCACCAGACGCGATGCGACGTTATATTGCAGCGAAGATAGGCAGCCAGTTGCTCTTAAAACAACTACAAATAGCTTCTTGGATTGAGTAAGTACACTCACTAAAAACACGCTTTATTAAAGGAAGCGCCCTTTAAGTTATCCCCTACTTTAATAGAACATTTTCTTCAAAGTAATATAACAAATTCTTCACGATACTGGCGTTAATTATCTATTAATTAAACCCGTCTATCGCCGAACCCAAGTTGGCTGAGCCGGGCTTAGAGTGTATTAGTTTTAGTCTTAATTAGTGCATCATATCGAAACGTCTAATTGTGCTTACAAGCCAAACATCGAACCCTAATCGAATGGTAACGACCATCCCAAAACGTCATTAGTGGGCGAGGAGGTGTCGTTAATTAAGTTAAATTTCAACACCCGGTCACCCAGCTGGATGACAATGGGATAAAGCAAGGACGTGTTGGTGTCGGCGGTCTGCAGCAGTGGCGCAGCGCGCTATCCTTGCTGCGTTTATATCCGTTAACGTCGCAACTGTCCAGCCAGGCTACGATTGTTCTCAAATGCAGAGCACGTCNAAAGGACGAAATGACCGAAACAAATTCCATGCGCATATCGATTCACGACCGTTCACTCGGTTGAGGTAATAATGTGCGTGCGAACAGCATCCCAAAGCCATGTCGCGGCGGCGTGTGGCGCATTCAAAATTTACACAAATTCGGCAATAAATTGCCGTCACCGCATCGCCAACGATTTTCCAATTGCGTTCGTTCTGCATAAACTCGCACCCATTGCCCGTCAAATAACACGCATTCGGAATACAGATAGTTTTGTTAACGTTTACATGCATGTTGATTTTCACTTTGACTTGTGTAATCAATTCATCAATTAACGAATTAATTAACTCTTGGAAGGCAAAAAATCCAATCGTGAAATGCCCACAAGTAATGTATTATTATCTCATCAATTGCCCTTCAAGTATATGCCAATACCACACGGATAATCCAACGTCTTTAAGATGGAGATGGAGCTGGAAGGAAGCAAAAGTTTTTGCGCTCCTTTCTTGGCGGGTGTCGCTGTCGAGAGTGAGAAAGTTTATGTGAGAGAGCGATTCAAGTCAAGTCAAAGAAACGGGAAAGCAATAAAAAAAATAGACAAAAATACGTAGAAGAAGGCGGCAGCTGCAAGGACGAGTCCAGCCAGAGGCTACAGTATTCAGCTGCATATAAACCATTAGAGAAAAAGTTGGCGGTTTAAGCCAAACAAAGCGGAAATAAATGGCACGAGTGAATATCTTTTAAAAACTACCTCAAATTTACTTTGCTTCCTGCTGCTTCCGAAGCAAGGACGTCCAAGAACGGAAAATAACTACACGTTTGTTGCGTTTTAAAAAGAAAAGTTCTCGAGCGAGGAAAAGAAATCTTAAGAGTTGTTATTGCTTTGTTACCCCGCTTCTTTCAGGTTTTCTTCTAGCAATTTGTTAAAGTCGCTAGTCACGAGTTAAAAGTTGAAAGAAATGACAATAGCAGCAAGTTATCCTTGAGAATTTAAATTGACAGTAATATTATTTGATGTCGCTCTTTATATTGTACAAAAGCAGTTTACAGCAGTTCAGCTCAATTCGGATCAATTTAAATCTATGTTATTATCGATAAGAATCAGTACACAAAGAGATGAATTTGTGAATTCATCAGATGCTTTTTAATTAAATTCTTTGTTAGTGGAACTTGTCAGTTTCGTATTGTTTCAACTGCCTATTGAAAAATGAGGAAAAATATCAGAAGTTATTGCAATCGCTTCCGGGCATGACTTGCAAACCTGCAATTTGCGATTCGTTGCAACAACAGAACAGAACAGAACATCCAGGAACGAATAGCTCTTAACAAAGCGCAATGCGCCAGGATTATTCGAACAAATAGACTAAGTTGGCTTCTGCTTAATACCAACCTAACCTAACCTCAATTAAAAGCATTTCGTCCACCCGCTTGTTGGTCCCCTATTAGCTCTTACATCCATCTACCACCAACATTTATTCGATATGCAATTCCTGCTTCCGTGCTCTTCGCATACTGCAAATAACACGCTACACTGGTTTGTTCGATTCGAGTGCATTCGATTGCACTTCCCAATTGATTTGCACCAGGCTGCTAGGGGCATCATCACTTATTCACTCTATGTGGGTTTCATCTTTAAAGAATGTCTCTATATAAGAAACGAAAAAAAACAGAACAAAAGTATATCACATAAATAAAGATGAAGAAAGAAAAACCCTAACCCAGAGGTTTCAATGCAAAACTATGAAGATAAATCGAAAACGATACATCAGAGACAGGCAACGCTCTCGCCGCTTCGGTAATAATCTAAACAAATTGCAAATACGTATCGGAATCGCATCTGCTTCTGCGTCCAACAGAAACATATTACTACTTCTTATCGTACTGGCGTGCGGTGTACGTTTACATTCCGTTCATTTGCATACGAAATACAAACGATAAATTCACCGCCAAAACGTGGGAAAAAACAGACAAATCATCAATCATATTGATCCGTAGTTGTTATTCCGCCACGCCATTAGCTAATGACGAAGGTGTAAGTTAATATGAAGCAAATACAGCAAACAATCGGCGATCGGTGACCTAATACTGATTGATTTGTAATAGCCTTGCGAGTTGCCTGCATAACAAAACTCTCGTCTTATCGTATTACCAAACTAACCAATTTGATTTGTGACTCTAAACATACATAAATGCCGGAACGAAGTAAAGCCAAGCAAACGCCCTTTGCAAACATCCATTTGCCATTAGTGGATGGAGTCTTTGCATCGTCGAAGGCTAAGGCTGCAAAACAATCTGCTGAACAACTGGTTGTATACCTCCTGCATGAAAATAGTGACTGGACAAAGCAACCAATTTGGCGCTCCGCCAAACGCTGGCAAATTGATTTTGATAACTTTATCGATACACGATTATGAGTCCTTCATTATAGTCCTTGTGTCCTCCCAATAATACATTCGCTTATTACAAGAAACAAGAAAACTTTTCTACAATTTTCTTTTTGTCAAATCATTGTTACTGAGAAACAGAAAAGCAGAAGCAGAAGCAGCAAAATCTTGAAAAGTTTCTTAATAAGGTTAGAGAATAAAAATCTGTTTTCTCAGCACAAGATGAAACCTCATAATTTATCTAAGTTTTCGACTCTGAAGTGTTTGTTAGTCTCTAATAAAATAAAAATTAAACTTTTAAAGAAGTTTATAAGAGTTTCCCAGTTGAATAAATCCAGGTAAGGATAAAATGTAAGATTTATCTGATCTTATTCTTCGTAGGTAAATACGTAAATACGACCGTCGAGAAGAAGAAATCAAATCTAACATGAAATTGTACTTAAAATACATTCAGCTATCATATTTATATCCTCACTCCTTGGAAGTTGTTGCAGGTGTACTCGTAGTTTCTTTGAATTCCGCCCACGAGTTTTCGAGTATTTTTTGATAAAACGCTGATGTAACTCACTGCTTCACTCTACTTCTGTCTCCTGTTACGTTATGTCAGTCTGCAAATTTTATTCAGCAGAATATTCAATTTCCATTCAATTCAATCGCACGCAGTGTGTTTTTGTGCGTCAGCGCGCAGTTTATACAACACAATAGGTGTTTTTTCGGCATTGATTCGCGCGTTATCTTATGCAGACGACAACTTGAACAAGAATTATTCATCTCTCCCTCTCCACCCGCTTCGCGAGGGAGGAATAATTCATATTTTGCGTTTTTGTATGCAAATCACTCCGAGATAAAGACACCCTTTACCAAATGGTAAAAGTTACTTACTTACGCGCTTGCTCACTTACGAAATACTTCTTATCAAAAATGCTGCAAACGCATTATGAATTTAAACCGCTGTTACTTTGTTTCGAATGAAAACATAAATAAAATTATAAATCATTCATGTGATATTGTCAATTCTGTTGTAATTTATCATAGGGAACGATTGGTAAATTATGGCCAAGTTTCATTTATCATTTCCGAATTTAAAGTTCATTTCAGTTCGGTTCAATTCTGAAATACATACTCATAATGTTACAATATTATTTTATTTAAATTTCATCATATATCACTTTGATGTTATACCATGCCTGTTTCTGTATTACTATAGACAAAATTTGTATATTTTACTGAAATAGGGTGAAGACCACATTACTGTTGTTTGTTCTGATATTTCTAATGGATTTTTGCTGCTATTTATAAACTACAGAAGGCTTGCTTGGTTTCTTAATACATCATTTCCTGTCACTTTCATAGGTGGATACGCTGAATTCGCAGAATCTTTCTACCCCAGAACTTTCCACTTATAGAACAACATTAATGAATATTGTTCTAATATAAAGTCCACTCCAATGTTAAATTATATTGAAAAGTCAAAGAAAACCTTTTTATTTTTCCATTACTTTAATGCAATATTGGAAAATAATTATTTCTGAATGCAAACTCATGTTTTAACTTAATTATACACATGAACAACAAACACAAAAAATAAAAAATCGATTAAAAACAAATGTATCTCTGATCAAAAAAGGTTCTAGAATTATATGATGTGTTTTTTATTATTGTTTTATTACTTGATTGATTGCTCAATTCTCCATTATTTGACGCAACGTCAGTAATGAAAAACACGTTTCCATTTAAAGATTACGAATTAAAATGAAAAAAAGTCAGAACGAAAACTGATTGCGAGTGGCAAACGTCACAGGCAAGTTTTCTAAGTCAAGAGTCCACCGCGAGTACAATGATAAAACATTCTTATCATCTTAGCCATTAACCTATCACTCACATGGAAAACTAACAAAGCCGTGAACATTGAGCACATCCCGAGTGAACTTTCACGAATCCCACTCAACTTAAAACTTTCAAACTCCAATGCAACGAGGTCAAATAATTCATCCTTGGTGCTCCTTTAAATCAAGTATTAACAGCCCAAGAGAGAAAAAAAGTAAAAAGAAATTTTTACATAAAGTGGCAGTTAAATAATTTCCTCACAATATTCAGAAGGAATTCACCCCTTTGAAAAGCGTGCTAGCCCACTCAAAAAAATTAAAAGAAGCTTTGCCTTTTATTTCCTTTTATGTTATACTTTCGTGGCCGACACTCGCTTTGTCGCGGTGCTTTATGGCGGCCGGGATCGCTCATGCTGAATGGGTAGAGTGCGGCTGAAGGATAAATACCTTTCGTAGAAATAATTCATTGCATCCATCCGAGTCGGGGTTGCCCTTAAAATGAAAATGCCTATATCGGACGTTGCCCACGAAGCGCGTGCCCTCCAGCTTGGAGACCTCAAGCACCAGGCGGCGGATGTCCAGCCGCTTGGCGCGCTCGCAGTGCTTCTTGTAGCGCTTCTTGGCAAGCGCCTTCTCGTCGCATTCGCTCACTTCCCCCTGCGACGTGAGGCCCTCTTCAGCCGCCCATGCCGATAGCACTGACTCGATGAAGCTGAAGAGCTGCTGCACGTTGGGTTCCATCTTTGCCGAAGAGCAGGACACCTTCGAGGCGATATTGGCGTTGGTGCACACCTGCAGCAGGAGGTTGTCCCCGAAGTGCACCGTCTTATGGCGACGGCGTCGAGCGCTCAGCGATTTCTCCGGCGAGCCGTTGCACACGCTATGCCTATTGCACTTCTGCGTGCAGCTCGCGTTCGACTCGACCATCGCGGGGTGGGCGGCTGACGGCGTCTTAACGAGAGCGTCCGCCACCAAGGGGCGGCAAAGACAAAACAAATCCTTGTACTGGCATTGCTACTTTTTTCTTGCACTCACTTAATGCGAATTTTACAAGGCACTAGAATTTTTTCACTAGTTCTGTACGTATTCCGCGTTCACTTAAGGCAGATCATTTGAATAACTCTGGTTTTGCAATGTATTATATCACAGCGAGTTGACGATATTTCAATTTGCAAATATTTTATTTCTTTACAGTTTTAAACTTTTAAGAATTTTTATATAAAACTATAATAATTTCAATTTTGATTTCTTTACGTTTTGATTAATTATTTAATTTCTATGAAAAATAAAATAATTTAGCACTTGATTTGATGATTACGTAGATGAGCATTAACAAGCCTTAACACGTTACTTTTACTTTTACACTTTCGAATATTTTTGAATAAATTTGGCGAAAATTACAGAGAAAACAACAACACCGCACATTAAAACACAAATTGTTGCGTCGATCCTCGTCCTCTTCCTGCTCCTTCCTCTCGTCAGGATCCACACACTCAGCCACCCTCAATCCGACAAAGGGGGTTTAATCAACAGCACGAACGCACAGCTGGCGAGCGACTGACAGTCGCACACGCAAAACAGCACGAACAAACCGCATCGGCCCCCCGCGCTCGCTTCTGCCACCGCCGCTGCCGCCTCGTGACGTCAGACTGACGGCGGCGGATGCACGCCGATGGAACGGAAACAGCGCCAGCAGCGGTGCCGCCGCCAGGATAACGCGCGGACAATTTAACAACTAACAAGAAATCGATGGCCATGCGCTCCCAGCGTAGCATGCCTGGCATTCCATCCCGCAGGATAACACAACGCAACTGAACTTATTATAAATACTTATACGCAAATTACAGATTCCTTTAATTAACTCAGAAAAAACTTAACTTTCGTAGCTTATGAGAGTCTTAAACTGAAACGTGTTAAACGTGATACGCGAAATGAGCGAAACTTTGTAGGAATCACGTTCGAGTGGTTAAATTGCCAAATTGCGGTTGCGAGTAAAATTAACATAAGTTGGGCGAATTCGTTTTTCCCATAAGGGTTTAACCGAGCGTCGAGAACTAAAATCCTATTATGCGCCCGCCAAACTTCCAGGTACGAGGTGGTACTGCGGCCGAAAGTCGAAGTCGGGGGTGTCATTGCGGTCGGCGTGTTTCGTGTCAAAGTTTTGAATTTATTGGAGCGCACGCAAAAAGATTACCTAAAATTATCATCTCGTTGCGCTTGAGTTTTCAATCTTTCCAATAACTTTTAGGTTAACTTAGTCCTGAGGATTTTCATTTCCATCTATTTTAATGGACCATCTTATATATTATTGGCTATGACCTAACTTTAAACAGTAACTATAAAAGAAGAGTTTGAGTAGTAAAGAAGAGCACTAAAAGGTTGTTTACAAGAAGTACGTAAGTAAGTAAGTAGGCAAGTATGAGTCTGGGAGAGCAACCAAATCGAAAAACATTCCGAACGACTAAGGCAGGGCAGTAGAGAAGCAGCAATGACGAAGTTGGAGTAGTTCAGTTTAGTTAGGTACATAGAAAGTTGCAGCTGGAAACGTACGTACCAATTTCATAAAAATACTCTTAATGCGCTTG
>NBZA01000515.1:56038-70707 GCA_003054995.1 Aleochara bilineata
CCGCTGACGGTAGGCAAACCGAAAGAATCAAACATATACGTGTCTCGGATTGCGTGACGGCTGCTTTCGTGTGCTGTGTGCAGGAGAAGATTCGCACTGCGCTGCTGTGCGTTGCGGTGCGGTCTTCCGGGTTGGTCCAACACTGGCTTCTTTCTTGAGCGGGTGTGGATTGTTTATTTATTTAGAATTTTCGCTTGCAGTGCGGCCGCAGTGAAGCTAGATGCGAGAGCACCACACAGGATAATATTTGCGGCGATGAGGCCGATCGCGCACTATTGCAACGGGAATGACATTCGACGCGTTGGCGCGCAGTGCGCATGCGGGTGTTATCCTTTCGCCTGCGTCGAACCGCCACCGCCAGCTCTGCCGCTGCCGCCACCGCCACGCTTGGTCCCGGAAAACGGAACAAGGCCAGGCTGCGCTCCCACCGAGCCAGGACAGCACCATCGCGTCTGTTTATCTCGTTTGCGCGATGCAAGGATACGTGCCAACACGTTTCCAGCACGGTGTGTGCGTGCGTCCAGGTCACAATTACACGCCGAGGCCGCAGATTCAAGGATTCAAGGATGGCCCCAGCATCCTCCACGTTTATGGATGAAATAACTCTTTATCTACTTTTTCGGTTCAGTTTTGAATCAATTTCTTGCTAGCTATTTCAATCGTTGTTCATTAATCTGATAATTTGTCTTAACAGAAGCACCATGGAGTCTGGCAGGGTTTTAGCGTGACGGAAAGCAGCTTCAGCCACAAGCCAATGCTATAAACGCAATAACTGACATTGGAGAGATAACAGCAATTCGCCGAGATAAATGCGTTCGATTCAACGGACGGAAATTCGATTCAGCCGCGCGAGTAATTTTCAGCATGTTCGTGCGATTTGTTCTTTTCCAGTGCGAGAAGCAGTAAGCAAGCAGCAGCCGGGGGAAACTTTGCCAAATTGATGTGCTTCGTCGTTTATTAAATTTTAATTATTTCTTCCTTGCTCAGTACCGTGACGCAATTAATGTGATCAATTATCAAATATTTCTCCCTCAAATTTTAATTTGCATTTTAAAGCAATTACTTTTCATTCGTTTTTCACACAAATGATCATTTAAAAATAAATGATAATATTGCAATAACTTTTGTTATAAAGTTTATATTAAATATTTATTATACTTCATTATCACTGACTGTGTAACTACGTTTTGCATTTAAATTTTTTCGATTTTATCACTCTTTGCATGACTAACTTTTATAACTCTCATGTGAAAACAAACACGCTAAAAAAACATAATTTCAAGCAGATATCTGCAATTAGTATCTTTTTATTCATACTTTATAACTTTGAAGAGTGTTTTAAACTTTATTTTAAGAAGAATTTCTTGACGCGTAATCAATATTTGTCAACCCAAAACATTATTTTTCAAGCGTATCAAGAATACTGCATTAATTTTAAAGAAAAGTGTCAGGTTGCAACTTTTATGCCGTTCGTAAAAAACACCACACGACGTTGGCATCGCCCCTGTGCTACCGTTGGCATGCACGTCGAGTGTTTGTACGAAAACGAATGCATGTAAATATTTCACGTTGTGCTTTCGCTGGCAACCGCCCACCACCACCCACAACCCTTCATCGCCGCTGCGCGTTTTAAATGAGTGACACTTAGACTTTTAATGCATTTTTGCATTTCCCACAGCCAGAGGGCTGTCGGCGGCGCTGAAACTGCAGCGCACGATAGCGCAATGCATCAAACTGCACGAACGTATCGAGTTTTCCATCATTTTCAGTACTTTTCTTTCAGTTTGCCCTGCCGCATGCAAGGCAATGCCTCACTCATCAACGTCGCCGTGATAACACGTAAAATTCAAATATCAGCAATGCATTTGCGCGGCGCGGCGCAAGGATATAAAAACATTATGAACGTGTTAATTGGCGAATAGTTCACGTTTATGCATTTTTCATGTGACTATAAAGCTAAAACGTATGCTTTAGATAAACTCAAGTTATTGCTTAATAACTTGACGGTGGTTGTCTTTTTTAAATTACAAATTGTAAAAATCCAATAATACAGTATTCGGCTGTGTTTATGAATAATGCAACACTTTTTGCATATTTCATTTTCACATTTAAATACGAGTGTCTTTAATTAAGTTTGAATTCATCTCGGCAAGTTTCTTCTCTTCAATTTGTTCCTCTAGATTTTTCTCATCTCAGTTACGAAATGAAAGAGATAATTTAATTTGGTCTCTGGTGGGCGACAAGTTGTCGCTTCATTGTATACTTTTCTTTTCCAATTAATCGAGTGCGTGCGAAGCATCGACAAGAAATTACGTAATATTATGGCTATCGACGAATAAAGTTCGTCCTTTTTCGATACACAATATCCAACAGAAAGTAATAAAAGTCTTGAAAAACTCACCTCAGAGGAGGTCAAGTAACAAAGACGTGAATCCGCACTGTCGATGGAAGCCTGCTGAACGATGCCGTATCGTGAGGATTCCCTATCGCTCATGTAGTCCGACCGCAGACTGTCTTGCCGATCAAACATACCCCTGAAAGTGGAATCATGCCATTCACAGATAACAATATAATATAATACTTGAGGCAAGAGCAAGTTGCATGCGTATTGTTTGAGTAGCGCTTGGCTTGGGTTGAGTGGTACCTTTGTTCAAACGAATCCGCACGATTGCTCTTGTATCCGCTATCATGAAGGCTGTCCTGTCTCAACGAAGGCAACGAGTCCCACGGAGAGCGCTTGTGACCGGGTGGCAAGCCCTGGTTCGAGCCGAACGTTGAACTTCCCGAGCGCCACCCGTCCGAGTGCCGGAACCATTGAGCCCTACTCGATTCGCCAATACACGAAGCACATCTTGAGCTGAAGCTGCGACAACAAAACCCACAAGCATAAATCAAATTAATTATCATCATCCTGATAACTAGTGCATGCACACACCTTGTATTGTGATCACTGAGGTATCCGCGTTCGCGCTCCTTCTCGCGCTCGCGCTCCCTGATCAGTTCGTTGCGGTCGCTATAGTAACCATCGCGTTCCCGGTCTCTGGATTGATTCAGTCTATGAGGTAATGTGGAGGACTTGTTCATGGAAGCGCTGGATGCAGGTCCTGTGAAATAGTAAACTACCAGGATCAATTCCCAACACTATACCTTATCTACAATAGAAAGAAGCTTACTCTTTCTTGACGGGTAGGGACTGCGTTGATTTGAACCTGGCAGACTTTCAGCAAATTCTACCCGATAAATAAGAAATTGTTGTTGAAATTGCACAGCTTGTTTAGTATGCATACTAATATACTAGTTATACCTAAATTCTCCATACTTTGCGAGAGAAGAGCTTCGAACGTGTGCAGACTGTAGCTCTCCGCGTCCATGCCTTTCGCGAGCGTGTTTCGTAAGTGCATTTCGTATTCCAGCAGCAATCTGCTCGTCGGGGAGCCAGGTGTCGGCGTGGGATTAGGATTCTGCAAAATATAGTCAATGTTAACATGCTTTTTCACATAATCAGGGAGAACACGTACTGATGGGTGCATGTGCCTGTGGCGACCGTAATGGTGCGATGACTCCGGGTCTGAGTTACCATTACTAGAGCTCGGCGTCGTCGCATAACATTGATTATCGAAGAGGACGTTATCCGAGGGCGGCGAGAGGTCGCCGCATGACCCGCGCTCCAATTCCAGGTATAATCCTCGTCCAGGATATCCCCGACCAATTTCATGTGACGATCTGCAAAGTTTGTTTTCAAGTAACAAAAATCACTTTTTGATTGGATTATTTTGATTAGAAAACTTACCTTGAACCAGAAAACCGTGAATTATGCGCCATCGCTGATCGTGGATGATGGCCGGAGTCCGTATCAGGCATGTGTCGGCCATTGTAACGATTATGGTTGTGATTGTTGTAGTAATTATATCGACGGCGCCCCATTTCCGGAGATGTCACTGGGCTCTCGACACTGGGCATCGGCTTGAGCATCCGTTTCAGCGTGTTACTGTCAAGGCTCATGCTGTTTTCGCGGTTCATATCCTCGGTGCTCTTAGACTTGTTCCTCCGGTTCATGTTGTTTGTCTGGTTGTTGTTGAGCACGTTGTGATGTGCCGCGCGCATCTCGGCCTCCCGCACCATGTCAATCTCAGAATAATCCACCGACTTGGTGTTTGTCAGCTGATGGTGCAAGTTATCCCGGTGTGTCGTCTGCTGCTGGCGGGTAGACGTCGACGACGACTTGGTGTTGTTCGCTAGAGTGCCGCCTGCCTGTGTTCCCTCCGACTTACACGTTTCGTTCGTCTGCGTCGCCGACGGCTGATCAGTCTGACTCTGGACACAGAAAGTCACCAGTTTTAATAAAACCCCACAAAAAGTACAACTCTTTCTATTATTTGTATTCAAATCTTTGGTTCTTCTTGACATGCTATCAAGATCAAGATTAGTGAGGAAAAGAAACGTATGTTTCCTTTCCTCATCAAGCGTATGAGTGGATCACTAGCAACACCGCGTTAATTTAAGAGACGAGCGTAGGTAGGTAATGTTATACCTCCGAGCCAGTAGTGTTCTGCGTGCCCACCGAGGCTGTGCCAGTCTTTGGTCCCGTTGGCGTTCCAGATGTCATCGTTTCTTGGGACTGCTGCTGAGTGCCGCGATCTCTCGTCTGCCTCGCCTGCGCATCTACAAAACACATGGCTATATTTAATACGCTTGTTCAGAAATAACCACCATGAGAATAACATACTTTGGCCTGTTTGCGATGCATTCACATTATCGTATAAGCTGGTTGATGATGTCGCTGCGGTAACTTTGTCAGTCCGGCCCTCGGTGTCCGAAGATCGTGTTTGCGCCCGCGGTAACGTTGATGAGCCTACAAATCATAAACATTTTCGGTGTATAGAATAAATCGGTATATGAATCGATATTCAATGTTCTTACCGCGATGTCGAGGATCCTGGGCACGAAGACGTGCATATTGCTCCGGTGTCATGCAAGTGCATTGAGGCTCTCGGGCGCGATTGGGTGACGCTGGTGTACTCAGAGGTTTCCTCTTCGTCTTGAATTTCTGCTTGTTCGGCGGGTCCAGTTTGAGCGAGTAGGACGACGATGCTTTCCGCGAGAACTTGAACGAAGGTGACTGCAACATATCACACTACTATTAATAAGTAAACTTAAGGCCAGTGAGTTTGCGACTGTTCAAAGTACATTCAGATTGAGAAAAAAGTTCAGAAAGAAAGCTTCAAAGTAATACTTAGGTAATACCCAAAGAAATACAATACTTGTGCTGAAAAGGTATATGTGATAGAAATCATGCCAAGATTAAGAATAAGTATAAGATGAAGATGTGAATGGAGATTCGAGACTTACGCAGCATTCTCGAAACTGTTTGGCATCAATCGGAGATGTGAAATTCAAGCCCCACGTGTCATTGGTCATCGGATCTTTCCAGTAAACAAAACATTCGGACGCTTGACCAATTCTTGTACCTAAAACCACCAAGAAAAAACCAAAAAAGTAGATCTCCTCTTACATATTAATGTAGAGTGGAGAAAAACAATACCTGGTTGAACAAGTCGAACGTCCAAAATTTTATCAACTTGGGAATTGTAGGCCGTAATATGGAAAACGCATTCGGGAGAGTCTTGGATGCACGTAATGTTCACCGGTACGAGGTCCTCGCTGACCTGCTGCCACTTCACAGTGCCGGCGCCGCTGGCCGACACGTGGAAGACCTCCGCCCACAGTCTGCAATGTTTGGCACTTTGATGGCATTGATTAAAACCAGACGCTCGTGGAAGCGTACAATGTGTGTGTGTCAAGTCAACTCAACTCAAGTGAAACGTTCTAACCACTAAGTCTACGCACAATACAGCAATGCTAACGTTTACCTGGGGACGGAAGTGGGAAAAGCAGAACTAAACCGCAAATGACTTCCGACATGCGGCATCGGCATTTTTTAATTGGATTTAGCTCCGGATCTATTCGTCGTCTAATCGATTCTCATTGATTTACGCTACCTACTATAACCCCTTGACATATTTCCTAGCTCTTCCTGCTTTTTGAGTTAGTGTTGGGTGTGTTATGGAAGATGAGAGGTTGATAGTTACCTTAAGAGATGTCCATCACGTCGACGCGACGTCTGCCACGGCGAGTCCTCGTATCGGTAAGCCTTACGTAAAAGAGGGGTACAGGAGCAGCTGAGCTTATTACCCATCGCTGCAGGGCACTGGCACTGCCCCCTTTGTCACCACATATCGCCGCCCTCAGCACCTCGAGTGCCCCATTGTCCGCGAACGCCACGGTTCAGCGATTGCGAGCGTTGGTGGAGGCCGCGCTGCTTATGCTGCTGCAACACGAAGCGAAACAGGAAAGAAGAAAGTGCCACGCAAAAAACAATAGCGCGATTTATTTCCGCAAGCTCTGCATTGTGCTCGCTTTATTTATTTATTCGCATTGGGATGAATGTTGGTCGCGGTTTTGTTGTTATCCTTGCAATTCAATCAGGATTACGTTGCGGCTGCTGTACTTCTTCTTCCGCACAGAGCACAGAGCAATTCTTCGTTTTGAACGCGTGCCAACAAATTACGCTGAGTATTCGTTTAGAGACGATATCTCTCTATGCAGTTGCATTCATTTCTTGCCTACTTTTTCAAAGAGATATTCATCGACTTGAAAAAATTGCGATAATCAAGCAAGTTTCCCAACTACTTGTTCCTTTTCTTGCAATGTTCTTGCTCCTTCCGGTTGTAAAAATGTTACGCGGTCATAAATATTTATGCTCGACGACGTATTTAAATATTTTCATATGCATTCCTAAAAGTAAGTTTGAAGAACTTGAAGTCTAAATGGATCATCATTACTGTTATTGGATAAGTAGGAAATGCTACTTGTGTGTTGTTTCATCACTGAAGTGCTCTTTATGGACGTGCGTGACACGTTACTATCGCATTTATCGCCGAAGAACACGTAATCAAGACGCGAGCGTTAATTCAATCGCAACTTTACCTCGAACATGAGTACAAGAACTAACAATAAGAAAAAGAAGTTAAACACTGCATTCAATTAAAACTCTTCTTTCTGGAACATCCTTGAGGAAAAGTATATCCGTTTCATCAGTTTCTAATCCGCATCAAACTTTATTTTGGCTTCTGGTGTGATGTGAAACTAAAGACATGTCATGTTGTGTTCCTTCTAACAACTCCAACTTCACACCAAACCACACCACAGAGGCTAGTAGCTTGTTAATAGTTGTTAGTTTTAATTGTATCCTAGCTAATAGGAACCCCAACCAACAAAAAAAAACCAGAAACTAAAAAGCGGAACAATCACCTAAAACCGTCCAAAAATCAAAACAAATCCCTTTTGTTTTTCCTTGCTTTTCATGTTTTTGTTCATTTTATTTCCGTTTCTTTACGTGGTTTCTACTTCAAAGTTATTACATTACGAGAAGTGCGTAAAAACAGCGAAGAGAAAAGCGATTTGTATTTATATATTTAAAACCCGAGATGAAACAAACTGCTACGGCATGTCGGCTTCTTCCCGATGGGGTGGATGCGCGCCTCACTCACGCTGCCACCCCGAACTCACACGCGCGCCCACGTTGTCCGTGTGGGCGCCCAGCATCCGCGTCTTGCGTCTGCTGCCCGTGTAGATGTTTGGGAGGGGCAGCTCATCGATCGCGTGCATCCCGGCAAGTGACGTAACCGTCCAAACATCACCATCCTACAATTATCACGATCGAGACCAACATTCATCCGAGATGAATCTGCCCTTGCAGGCTTAGCCATGATGCAAACGTATCCTTCATAACCCATTGTCCTTGATGACCATTGCAAACTGCCAAATCGCGTCACACCAGACCCGAACACTGAACACACTGATCCACTCACCTCCAGATTATTCCAATTTTGTGTATTCATTTTCGATGCCTCGACACTCCCCTTGGCACCCATGGTTGCAGACTACTGTGTTTCAACTACGCGTCCTATCAATTCCCCGAAACGTGGCAAGTTTGGCTACTTGTTAGACTGACTACGACAATGAAACCAAATGAAAACAACACGACGTCGATCACTCGCGCGCTTATTGAGCCCTGGCTGGTTGCTCTGGTACCTTTGACACAAAACGTGGCTGGTTATCCTGCTGCCCGCCTGCGACTAATTTGATAAACACGTATACACGTCGCACCGCACGTTTACATTCACGTTCACGTTCGCGGCGGTAGAAAAACAAGACGTGAAGATCTGAGCAGTGCAGTGTCGAGTAGAGCAGTGTGTGCTTTTTGCGTCAGTCGACCGGAAAAACGCCTCCGTACACAGCCTACGACGACGTCCTGCCTGGCTGTCTGCAACGCTGTGGGTTATCCTGCGACTCCGCTGGTGGTGGCGGCGCAACGATGAGATGACGCTGCGTGCGTGTGTGGGGCAGATCAACGGACACAAACGCGAGCCGGCTCGTTCGTCGTCGACGACGTCGCGCCTTCCTCGGTTCGTGTGTGCGCCACACCGTGCCGCCAACGAATTGATTCGGCTGCTGCTGGATGTACGTTTGGCATCAATTTTTTGGCATTCCCTGCAGTTATCACCAGCTATCTCTTCAGCTACGAGTAAATTTGGCACTGGTTATCACGTCGCGCGACTTCTTGCACTAGCGGTAAGCGCGCCCTCGGTTAATCTACTGTTTAGCACGTAATCTAGCAACTTTAAGGGTTTTATATTGGGGTAACATCGACCGAAACGCGGATGTATTTCAGGTCAGGCGCAGATTCCCAGGATCACCGCTAGGTAGCGTGCGATCACGTTTTTTCGGCAAAAGGACTAATGGGGGCGGATGCGTGGTGCAGCGTGGGAGTGCAATCAAAGAACGGTATAAATTTTGTATTTGTTTTGCGTTTTGTTATATAACCAAATACCATATGCAATACCATGCAGTAAAAACCCACAAAACGTCATGATTAATTAGTCCTGAAGTGCACACAGATTCACACTAACAGCTATTAGTCGTATGTTAATTTAATTATGAAAACAAAGTAAGTACTAATTATCCACGCGTTTCATGTAAAAACTGGGTGACTTGTAGTTCCACCCTAAATGCATAATTAACGTTAATTATGAAGTGTTCCATGCGAGTAATAATTAATTTCGATGGTCAATAATTAATCCTGTTATTTATGTATGTTGACTTTGTTGATTATACTGTATTAGGTTTGATTAACACGCCTCTAAATTGGCAAAACCTCGTGAGATTTCCAAAGTAAAACCAAGAGTTTCTACTTGAAAAAAAATTCTACTGATTCTTTTGATATGACATACTGCAAAAGTTTGAACAAACTACCTGAATTCCTTTTAATTCCATTGCATGCATGCAATCATAATTGCTCTGCAATCATCAATCAGATAACATGGCAAACGCCAACTGTAATCATCCTCCGCAATCGCACTTCCAATTATGAAGCTGGCACATTGTTCGTTACATATTTACAAAATCAATAGGTGAGCAAGGTATGTGCACACGCGAGTGCTGCATTTGCATACTTAAATCAAGTGCAATAAACCCTCATAACAAAGAAGCAAGTAGCAGGACATTGACATTGGCTTTATAATAAAAATGAAGTAGAGTTCATAGATAACGAACACGAAACATACATTAGACTGTATATTTATTCACTTAAATTTCAATAAAAACCACACACTAATATCTCTCATAGTAAATCAACATACTTATGACATCTTTCATCATTTAGTAATCGGTTGAGTCTCGCGATACAACCAATCCTTGGCTTCGTGATGCCCCTGCTTATCCAACAACGTGCCAACAATTTCCCGACACTTGCTATGATACTCATTGATATGCTGAATTTCCTTATCAGTGAGCATGTGCGTGTTTATCATTTTCGTCTGAATAGGCACCAACGTAACCGTTTCGAACATAAGAAAGCCGCGATTATTGAAATTATGCGGCGTATTTGCAGGCACAATCTGCACGATATCCTCAATGCGAATGCCAAACTTACCAGCCTCGTAGAAACCTGGCTCATTGGAAATAAACATGCCTGCGTCTAAACCAGGATCGTCCTTAGTTATTCTCCAAGATACTTCTATTGGTCCCTCATGAACATTCAAGTAGCAGCCAATACCGTGACATGTGCCATGCCCATAATCAAGCCCAACTTCCCAGAGATGCTGTCTTGCAAAGGAATCCAAATAGTTTCCTCGAATCTTCTTCGGAAAGACCATGGTTCCTAACTTGATCTGACCTCTGAGCACACGTGTGAAGCATTCCTTCTCAAAGTCGGTCGGACTACCAAAATGCACTGTTCGAGTAACATCGGTGGTTCCGTCCCGGTATTGTCCGCCGGAATCGATCAAATAAATGGAGTCAGTCCTTAAAGTAGCATCTGACCCTTTCATTGGTTTATAATGAATTATCGCGGCGTTAGGACCGACGGAACTGATGGACTCGAAACTAGGACCCATAAAGTCCTCCTGCATGGCACGAAACTTCTCAAGCATTTCAGCACCGGAGCATTCTGTGACTTTCCCAGAAGATATATTCTTCTCCAACCAAGCGAGGTAACAGCAAAGCGCAGCAGCGTCCTTGATGTGGGCGTTGCGCATCCCCTGAATCTCCACGGAATTCTTAATCGCTTTCATTAATTGAAGTGGCGTATTCTCTCGAATAACATGGACTTGTTTACCAAGCAAACTGCACAGTGAGTAGTTGGCTTCATTGGACATCCACACCTTACACTTGGTGTTTGATACTTTTTCTTTCAGGTACACTTTCACATGTTCATAAGGAAGCACTTCGAATAGTTCACCCTGAGACTGTGTTTTTAAATGCTCTTTAACCTCATCTGTATATTTCTTTGCATCCACAAATATAGTAAACTTATTTTCTTCAATAATGACATAAGAAAAAAACAAAGGATTGAATTCTATATCTGAGCCACGCATATTTAAAAACCAGGCGATTTCATCCAGTAAAGTCAAGACCAGAATTGAGGTATTTTTCTCCTTCATCGCCTGTTTAATTGCTTGTAACTTACAATGCAATGTCTTTCCTGTAAACTTCAAATCTAAAGGACGCACTGGGTTGCATGGAGTGGTTGGTTTATCAGTCCAGATAAGGTCAATTAAATTCGTTTCAACTGGAACTAATTTATGACCAGAAGTTTCCAATTCTTCTTGAAGTGGTATCCAAGTGTGATAAGTCATCAATGTTGGATCTACACCAACTAGTGATTCAGGTGGAAGATTTTCACACAACCATGAACCTAAATTTGGTTAAATGTATTAAATTAACCTAATTATATATTCACCTTTATTACCTTCTTTCAATGTTGTAGGTTGACCTTCTTTCATGAGAGTCCAGTTACTATCCATTTCTTCGGATGCTTGCAAATAATACCGCCCATCAGTCCACAAACATGCATGTTGGTCAGTAATCACTGCAGTGCCTGCACTACCAGTGAAACCAGAAATAAACTCCCGTCGCTTATCACATTCAGCTACATATTCACTGTTGTGAGCATCTCCTGAAGGTACTATGTACGCGTGCAACTGAGCTGGCACATACTTTGGGTCCTGCATATAAGCACGCAGCTTTTGGAGTAAATCTCCAGTTAATTTAGCTGTTTTCGGCATATTGCTGCACATTGAACGAACAAGACTTGCATGAATTTGTTTTAAACCTGCAAAACTTTGATAAAATAACATAACCTAAGCAGATAATAGATGATGTAAAAGATTTAATGTACTAGATTCGATAGGGTACATACTTGTGAATTATAACTGATAAACCGAGTCCACCTTGATAATATACTTGATCACAGATAACACATTAAAGATACAAACTACTGCAATATTTATGGCCTTCTTGTTCGTGGGAAGTTTTGAGAGGTTACACCATTTGAGAGGTTACACCGCCTAGCGGCATAAAAAGAGTGTAGGCACTTTATGCGCATGTGTCATTTAAACATAAAAAAGTTTAAAAGTTATTATTAATTGAATAACAGATATTAATTTTATAATAATGTATTTTTGACATTAAGTTTTATATATTTTTAAAGATGATATACGTTTTCAAAAGGTTTTCAATGATTTAATGTCTTTGCAATATCTTTAAATAAATATTTATTTTGTACTTATGATCTAGAAAGTTGCACATAATATATATAATGATAAAATTACTTAAACACATGTATTTACAGGCAGTATCGTATTATTTTCTAATAATAATCTCAGAGCAACATAACACAGTCTCATTTGTAATAATATCTCACAACTTTTAACACGTTGACTGCCAACTACAAGATAACTCGTAGTTCGCTTTCTCTACTGAGACATCACATCACAAGTTAACTCGTATCGACCTTGCGAAGAGAGGAACAAACTTATGCCAACTACATGTTAATGTAAGAGATTCATACGCGTGGTTTCCTGGAACAGACTTCTGAAATTGGCTGTGGCAGTCAACGTGTTAATAAGATTGACCTTCAACAAGGTTGGCAAGGTTAACAAGTTCTTGTTATTTCTCAATCTATAATTAAATACTTAAATATCGTACACACTTTGTAAAATTTTATGCCATTTTTATTTTGTCGTATCATCACGGTATATCAATCTCAGTTCAGATAAATATAAAGAACAAATGCTTACTTGCTCTCAGTCTGCCACGTAAAGAACTATAGTTCAGTTCAAGTTACAATGTTCTTCATTCTACTTCTAGTATGTGTGATCACAGTGCTTTTATACTTGTGGCGACGCCAACGTTTCAACTATTGGAAAAGTAAAGGAATACCAACGTTGCCCGGTGCTAATATAATTTTCGGAAACTTCACCGATACGATGCTCTTACAAAAGCATTTTGCAGAAACATTTAAAGAATCTCACTTCGCCATTAAAAAATCTGGCCAGAAACTTGCAGGAATGTACTTGTTACACTACCCGGTCATGCAGATTACAGACAATGAACTAATAAAGCGAATTCTTCAGACAGATTTTGAGTATTTTACTGACCGTGGTCTTGAAGTGGATGCCAAAAAGGATCCAATGCAGTCTCACTTGGTAACTCTCAACGGAGATGAGTGGAAAGCGCTCAGAAAACGTTTATCGCCTACGTTTACCAGTGGAAAAATAAAATTGATGTTTCCAATTGTTAATAAACATATTGATGTGTTTCTGGACGTACTGCAGCAGAAGTCAGATAATGGCCGGGCAGATATAATTTTATATGACTATTTGAAAAAATGTGGAATTGATGTTATAGGTCATGTAGCTTTTGGTCTTGACTGTAACACTTTATTGGATGAAAATGAAATCTTCTACGAAATGTCTGACCGAATTTTTACGCCAAAACTCAAAGACGTGTTAAGAATTTTGTTAACAGAACTTAGTAATCCGATGGATTTAGTTAAACTTACAACAAGTTCCAGTGAAGTCACTGAGTTTTTCATGACTACAGTACGTGATACCGTAAAATACCGCCGGGACAACAACATTATACGCAATGACTTTCTACAACTGTTGATGGATCTTATGGACGACGAAGGCATTTCCTTGAATATTACTGAAATATGTGCTCAGGCGTTTCTTTTTTTTGCTGCTGGTTTTGAAACAAGCGCCACTACAGTGAACTACACCACGTACCTCTTAGCAAAATACCCTGAAATCCAAGACAAACTACGTAAACAACTTCAGGAGGAATTTGAAGAAAATGATAGGCAATACACTTACGATCTTATAATGAATAGCGAGTATCTTGATTGTGTCGTGAAGGAAGCACTTCGCCTGTTGACACCTGTACTTACATTGAACCGAAAGTGTCTGAAAGATTATCCAGTACCTGATTCAAAAATGGTAATTCCTGAAGGAAGTTATCTGGCTATTTCACTTTTGGGTGTTCATCATGACCCTGAGAACTATGAAAACCCAATGGAATTTAATCCAGAAAGATTCACTAAAGAAAATGCTCAAAAGATCAAACCTTGCACGTATTTGCCTTTTGGCGAAGGTCCACGCTTTTGCATCGGAAAACGCTTTGGATATATGCAGGCTAAACTTGAAGTTGTGAAGTTAGTTATGAATTTTGACATAACATTGAGTGATAATATGAAGCCGTTCAAGATAAGTCCAATCACTAAAACCATTGTTATAACGACTAAGAATCCTATAATTTTTAATCTGAAACCTTTAAAATCTTAAAAATATTTTTGTGGCAGAAAAATATGCTACGCGCCGGGCGCACCAGCAACCCTTGGAATTCTGCATAACCATTTGGGTCACCTATAATTTTGCTTCAAAAATTTGAATGCCTCAAAATTATGTAATACTGTTAGGATATTGTAATAACTTTGTTCAACAAATGTTCATCAAATTGGTTTCGATTGTTACAGCGTATTCAAACAAGTTTAAATTTGTCGAAAGACGTGTGTAAGTTACAACGTCTATCGGGTCCGCTTGTTAGATTTGAATTTTACAATATAAAAATGTATTTTTTACTTTTAATTAGAAGCATTTTTAAAATACATTTAAGATATCTTTAAAAAATATTTATGTTGTACTTATAATAGAGGATTACATACGGTAGTGTACGCAGGAATGACTTAACAAATTATTTACTGATGATAATCACAGAGCAACGTAACACACTATCATTTATAATAGCATGTCATGATTTTCAACAAC
>NBZA01000515.1:73924-97905 GCA_003054995.1 Aleochara bilineata
TTGGAGAAGGGCCAAGATTTTGCATCGGTAAGAGGTTTTCTCATATGCAAGCTAAGTTAGAAGTGATGAAACTAATTATGAATTTTGAAGTAGTTCTAAGCCCAAATTCAAAACCTTTGCAAATTATTCCAATGACACGTGCTCTAATCTTAAGTACAGCCGATCCAGTTGTATTTAATTTGAAAGAAATAAATTAATTAAACAATATTATATTAATTTAACTAATTCCAATTTAGTAAAAACTTTATATATTTTGCAGATCAATTTATTTAGGGTATAAACCAATAATATGTAAAATAAACAATACAATAAAATGACAATAAAACGTTTTCTAACATTTGCTATAGAACGCGAAATATTCGACTTTATAGTTAGACTTTTCTTAAAACTTTAAAGGCCAAACCTCATGGTTCGGCATTGATATTAGTACCAAAAGAAAGTTAAAACCACGCTAGTTACAGAATTGAAAACAATTTTTCAATATTCGCCATAGAACGCAAGATATTCGTCTTAGTATGTAATAGTATGTAAGATAAATAGGTACATATGTGTTGTAGTTTTGTTTGATTAATATTTGTAATTATAGTGTTTCACTTTTTATCATAATTGAAGTGGTTCCTTCTAAATTAATTATTCTTTGTTATTAGTGCCCAGATGTGCAACATTTAAGTAACACATCATTATGTTGTAACTTAAGCGGTATATCTAGAAACAATAACATATACGTTTTTTATATTTTAAATTTTTGATTTACTTACCATTAGTACTAAAGCATTTGAATAATGAGTAAGATTTCCTATAGGAATATACACTTTCTCTCTTAATTTTAATAGCATAAAGCAAATATCACGCATCAATCGATAATTACCGTCAGTTGGTATTGAATGAAATAGTTCTTCTTCAAATTGATCCACTGATGCCATAAGTCTCTCTGACAGAAACCCCAAAATCATTAAGAATACCACATATGATGATACATCTCCCATCAAGAAAACATTTCTTTCCTGCAAGAAGTTTTTTAAACATACATACATACATATCATATTTCACAATCAATTTTCTTACCAGAATTGCTGGAATTGACATTAAACTGATAACAAAAGTACATATAAAGAAAAGCAATAAAAATGGTTCTTTATACAACTCCATCATATCTCCTGCAACTTGTATTAAAAATGTATGTTTTTTTACACACTCTTTAAAACGTATTTGGCTTTCTTTGTACTTTCTTTCTGTTATAGCTATGTCAGTATTTGCAACTTCTTCTGCATTCAAATCTAACATTTTTACAATCAAAATAATATGTTTGAACCCCTTTTTCATGTAGTATATTAAAAATAAAATGGGTTGCACCCAAAGCAGTATACCAACTGTTATATAAATGAAGAAAAAGAATATAATTGGGTTTAAAATTTCGCGATATGGACGTATATGTTGATATGGATGTATATGCTAAAATTAATAAGCATTTTCTTACACTGTTTTCTTGTATCAATAAATACATATACCAAAGGAATTACCAAACCACAGGTGTGATAATCAACCAAATGCATATTCTCGCAGTTTGAAAACTCTGCAAGAACTGCCCCTACAAAAACAAATGCTGTCACACTCTGGCTCATGGTTCTAAACCATTTATTAGTTCTGTTGAAATATTCTACACTTTCTGGTGCATGAATATCAACAAACGTTGAGGATGCTTCATTTACAGTTTTTATGATTTCTTTAACCTTTGTTTCAGCTTTTCTGATGTGATACACTCCATGCACCCCGAAGATAATTGACACCGTTTGCGAAATTTCTATCAAAATTGTTATAATGTTTGAATTTTTATCTACAACTATATAATACCTGAATAGACAAACAACTCATTACTTATAAAATTATGTATACTTAATTGTTTTACAATGTAGAAGAAGTTATTTATTATTAACCATGTTCCAGTGATATTTATATAAACATTGTACGCATTTAGCAATTTTTTGGTAAAATTGCTTCTTCCCCAGTAAAATGTTTCAAAAATAAAAATTGTATACAAAAAGCATTGTTTCTTTCTTGGTGGTTTTGAATTGTTAATGGCAGGTGCCATGTTTGTTCAATTCAAAATTTATGCAAAGTTGTGTAAAGTTATCTCTTTTATAAAGCTCTTTAAATTGATTTTTATACATGTATGTACTTGATTATTTTAACGTTTAATATGTATTTATCGTAAATGAGTTAAATCACACGTTTTTATTTATTAAAAATGTACGTTTCATATATAATTAGTATTGCTTGTCGGTTCTTCACATCACTTATTAGTAATTACTTTTATGTTTTCTTCGTTTGCAGAGATAATAAGTGTTATTATTTCAATTGTTTTTTATGTATTCCTAAGTTTTGCCAAGAAAAATAAAAGATAGTTATTTATTTATGACTATACGGTGGTTTTGTTTAAATAATACTTATTTTAAGATTTTGTATATTACATATTACACAATCTTTTTTAATAATTGATATTAAATTTAAATTATTAAATTATTAAATGATATTAAATTTAAATGCTTTAAATATACTATTATTTAATATTATTATTCAAGCGTGCAACATTTAAGTAACACATCATTAAGTTGTAACTTAAGCGGTATATCTACAAACAAACATTGTTTAACTTATATGTTCATTGTAATATATTTTAAAATTATTATTTACTCACCATTAATACTAGAGCATTAGAATAATGAGTAAGATTGCCAATAGGAATATAAACTTTCTTGCGTAATTTCAATAACATGAAACAAATATCACGCATTAATCGATAATTGCCGTCAATTGGTATTGAATGGAATAGTTCTTCTTCAAAATCATCAACTAATGCCATAAGTTTCTCGGACAGATAACCCAAACTTGTCAGAAACACTACATACGAAAAAACATCTCCGATCAAGAAAACATTTCTTTCCTGAAATAAATATGTATCAGTAAAAAAATTTGTCACATTTTACCCATAATTTGCTTACAAGAATGGCTGGAATTGACATTAAGCCGATAAGCAATGTACATATAAAGAAAAGCAATAAGAATGGTCCTTTATATAACTTCATTATATCACATGCAACTTGTATTAAAAACGTATGTCTCTTTACACATTCTCTAAAACGTAGTTGGTTTTCTTCATATTTTCTTTCTGTTATTGCCATGGCAGTTTTGTACACTTTTTCTGCATCTAAATCTAGCAATTTCACAATAGTGATAATCTGCTTAAAGCCCTTTTTCATATAAAAAATCAAGAATAAAATAGATTGCATCCAAAGCACAATACCGACTGTTATATAAATGAAGAAAAAAAATAATATTGTATTTATTATTTCTCGATAAGGACGTAGATATTGATACGGATGTATGTGCTAAAATTAATAAGTATTACTCAACTCTTTTGTTGAGTGATAAAAGTTTATTTACCAAAGGAATTACCAATCCGCATGTATGATAATTAACTAAATTCATATTGTCGCAGTTTGAAAACTCTGCAAGGAGTACTCCTATAAAAACAAAAGCTGTTATCCCCTGACTCATGGTTCTAAACCATTTGTTAGTTCTGTTGAAGTATTCTACACTTTCTGGTGCATGAATATCAACAAACGTTGGCGAGGCTTTATTCACGGTTTTTACTATATCTTTAATTTTTGTTTCTGCCTTTCGAATGTTATACACTCCATGCGTACCGAAGATGATCGACACTGTTTGTGATATTTCAATCAAAATTGTTATAATGTTCGAATTTTTATCTACAACTGCATAATCATTGAATAACTTGTTAGTCATAAAACTGTATATATGTAGGTACTTACCTAATTGTTGTATAATGTAGTAGAAATTATTTGTAATTAACCATATTCCAGTTATATTTATACAAACATTATATAAAGTAAGCCACTTTCTAGTTAAATTGCTTCTTCCCCAGTAAAATGTTTCAAATGCATAAATTATATACAAAGAGCATTGCTTCTTTTTATGTAGTTTTAGACTTTCAATGTCAGTCGTCATGATTGATATTTGATTTGAAATTCCTTACAGTTCAATCTGGATTTCTCTTTTATAAAGCTTATTCAATTAATTTTTAAGTATTTCTTATAAAATTAGTTAAATTACACATATTTATTTATTTAAAATCTACGATTTATTAGTATGATGTGTCAATGTTTTACAATAATTATCTGAAATTACAATATAATTTCTTCGTTCAAAGAGATAATGAGTGTTATTAAACTGTCTCAATTAATTATTTTTAAGAATCCAAGTTTTTTCCAAGTAGAAATATTTTTAATAATTGATAAATGTATGTTTGAATAATAAATGTTTAACTACTTGTGAGTTTATTAACTGAGATTTTAAGCTAAACAGGTTTAAGAACATTTATCTTAATGTTTCTATTATTAGTAAGTCAAAAGATAACACATGATAACTCTAATCTCTGCTCTTTTGACATACATTTGAGCATTTTGAAGATATTTATTACTTTTTTATAATATAAACCGATAAGTAACGATATTTATTATAAATACAACTCAACTGACAACAACTCAAAATAGTGTAACATTGAACTTCATCATAAGCATAATGATTCTCGTGATCTTATTAATTTCATTTGCTACACTTATTTGGTACTTTAGTAAAAGAATCGCGTTGACTTATTGGGCTAAACGTGGATTTCCAACCTTGTCGAATACAAACTTCTTCTTCGGCGACTGTGCCAAATCACTTCTTGGCCTGCAAAGCTTCAATGAATTCTACCGCAATGTACATTTTTATTTCAAAAACCATGGGCATAAAGTCGGTGGAATATACATCATGAACCTGCCTATGGTGATTGTGACAGACAACGAACTGATGAAGAAAATGCTCCAGACCGAATTCGAGGCATTTGCTGACCGCGGAGTGGAGTTCGACCCGAAAACTAATCCTCTAGCGGCGCATATGTTCAATGTCGACGGAGAACCATGGCAATCGATTCGCCAAAAACTGTCGCCTACTTTCACCAGTGGTAAGATGAAGAATATGTTTCCAATTCTTGAGGGACACATGGACACTCTTATGGGACAAATACGAACGATTTGTGAAAATGGGAAAGCTGATATTAATTACGCCGAATGGCTTGACCGAGTTGGTGTGGATATAATTGCTCATGTTGCTTTTGGATTAGACTGTAACACAGTCTTACATCAGAATGATCTTTTCTTCTCAATGACGCAGAGAATTATGCGTCCACCGAAATGGAAGCTATTCAAGATGATGATGACTGGACTTACAAACCCTGCCAATATTGTTACTATTCTCTCAAGTGACCAAGAAATGACTGAATTCTTTATTAAAACTATTAAAGAAACAATGGATCATCGTCGTAAAAACAACATCAAAGCAAATGACGTTCTTCAGTCTTTGATGGATTTAGTGGACGCTGAAAAAGACGGAATTACAATGCAAGAAGCAGCAGCTGAAGCATTTGTTTTCTTTCTTGCTGGGTTTGAAACCACAACGAGAACAGTTACTTTCATTCTTTATGAGTTAGCGCAAAGACCAGAGCTCCAAGAAAAGTTACGTAAAGAACTCAGAAAGGCGTATGACGAATACAAAGGCTACGATTATGAATGGATAAACACTAATGAATTGTTGGATTGCATAAGCAAAGAAACACTAAGATTATATCCACCTGTAATCACGCTCAACCGAATGAGTACCAGAGATTACAAGATTAAGGAACTAAACTTGACGATTCCAGCACGCACTTGTGTAGTTTTTGCATCGAGTGGCTTCCATCATGACCCTGAGTATTTCGAAAAGCCTTTAGAGTTTATTCCTGACAGATTTTCAAAAGCTAACTTGGCTAAAATTAAATCGTTTACTTATATTCCATTCGGAGACGGGCCAAGGTTCTGCATAGGAAAGCGTTTTGGCATGATGCAGTCTAAGCTTAGTATTGCAAAATTATTATTGAACTACGAGGTACTGACAAGCCCTTTGACTGATTACCCAATGAAGATTAGTCCACTAACTACCAGTCTACTATTGACTACAGAAAACCCAATTCATTTTAGGTTTAAACCTTTAAACTTTGGTTAAAGAAAGCAACGATGGTTTATGTAATATTTATATTAGAGACATTCATATTATTATAATACATATCATATCAATATATAAAATAATGCAAATAAATACTTGCAGTAATGTAATAGACACACGTTAGCTTATAAATTATCAATAACATAGCCAGCAGTCTAGCCTTCCACACTGTAGTATCAAAAATACGAACAACATATGAATTCTTTCGTTTCCATTCAATAAAAATATTTGCACTGTAAGGCAGAAACTTATCACCGTTTAATTGGTAAGCAGGTAGTAGGTAGGTCAATAATACAGTTGTTTAATCAAAGGAATCTTATTCCGGCGATGGGAAAGGTGCATTTTCTTCATAAATCATCATCAGAGAGCCGTAAGAACGTCGCTGTGTTCTAGACTGCTTCAAAAGCATAAATCACTTAATATACTACATTCGATGTTGTCAAATGAATTTAAGTTACCTTAAATGCATGTGCTTGATTATCTTCTCCGCTGCTACTGCTTGACGTGAAACCTTCTTCTAAGGTCAATTTTTTTGACAATCCATCAAGTTCCATTTCTAAATAGAGTTGATTCAATTGATCATTAACTAGCATGGGCTAAAAGTTGAAAAATCAATTGAAATATTCTTAAATAAACTTTTAAACTATATACTTGTGAAATATCTTTTAAAGTTTTTAAATCTGACTGCAAAATATCTTCTAGACCCTTGAGAGACATTTGGTATCTATAGATCAACTCTGGAGTTACGGAAACAGCCTCCAACCACGGAGGATCACGTTTACGAATAGGACAGTTGCGTTCTTTAGTCCAGCTATTCTGTAATTATAATAAATTATTTAAAAAATTTACAATAAATTAAGAATTTATAATGCTTACATTGTCACTGCGACTTGTGTGATTCTCCATGACATTGCAATCGTCATTTGAGCCTGACCCGGTATCGGTCTTGAGAAAAGACGAGTAAAACGACGAATAACTTGACTCTCCATCCCCAATATTAGTATCACGATATTTGTCGTGATTTTTCATATCTGTGACAACGGAAGATTTGCTGTTTAGATAGAAAGTATCCATTTCTATCTCGCCATCTGGTGGACTCACGAGTGGTGATCCTGGAGAGCAAACTGACTGCAAGGTCAAGTCCTTTCGAGAGCATTCAGACATGGCCTTGTTGGCAACACTGGCGGAAGCAATAGAACCCATAGCGCTGCCTGGTTCAGCCTTAACGCTAGTTGCCTGTGAAGCAGGTCGTTGAAACTTGGGAGTTGGTTTTGTATTGATGAAATTAGTTTTATGCTCATTTATAGCTGCCGTCGACATTGGAAGATCAGGAGCGACCATAGATTGAGATACAGGAACTGGAACCATTGATAAAGGAGAGCAGAATATTGGAGAAGCAGGAAAGATTGGATTGTAGTTCATCATCATCGAAGGCATATACTGAACTGCATAGAAAAAAGAAAATTAGCAAAACATTAAGTTATTTGTATTATGAATTTACCTTGAAAGTTTGAATTTATATTTGACTCAGAGGTGAACGAGCGATGAGTGGTTGGAATGTAATAGATTGGAACTATACCAGTAGTGTACCCATTCCCTGTCTGGGGAGTTGATGTAATTGCGCAAGATTGCGTATTGTTCATTGGTGTCATCGTAACCGAAAAAGGCGGCCATAGATTAACGTCATTTTGTAACATCTGCAAATTAGCAAAGTTAAGACTGTTGTTTATTAGTTTAACATATATTATTTACCGGTTGGCTGTAACCATTTTCATTTGTAGGGTTTATTTGAGATCCATAAGTTTTGGTTGGAATGATATTTCCATTTGAAATTCCTTGTGTTACTTTAATCAACTCAACACCACTTATTGGGTGCTTGTACTTGGAAACTTTGTGACTATCAACTTCCCATGATTGTGACCCGCTACGTTTTACTCCATGATTTTGCATATCATTTTTATCCACTTTTTCTAACACAGTTTTTTCACATTTGTGCTTTTTGTTTTCACGATCAGTTTTTATACTTGTTCGATGATCTCGATGTTTTTTGACCATCATTTTTTCCATATCTTCATTATGCCTACAAGTACAATATATAAAAATGTGTTTATTAACTTAATTTCTTTCAAATTACTTGACAAGAAGCGCTTCAGTTAAATGCGGAGGTTTATATGAATCATTTGAAGTATGGGTAGCACTTGTGGTGCCTGTTTCCATGTTAGCGTTACTCCCAGAACTTAAATTCCCCGCACTTCCACTACCAGAAGCTCCGCTGTTTTGAATTGGCGATAAACATTTCTGATTATTACCCCCTTGTGTAGCGGACTTAGCTTCTTGGTCCGTATCCGTTGTACTTTGCAATGGACCTTGTCGCTCGCCACTTCCATCGGAAACAGTAGTTTTTGGCTTACTTTGGAAAAATCTTTGTATGTTTTCATTATAATTTAACTGAGTGTAACTTAGTGGAGTTTCTGAAGACGACTTGCTATCGTAATAATCATGATGTGGACTGATCTCTCCTAACATCACTGAATCTCTTTCAGAAATAGTCACATCAGTGTCTTGAGGCAGATCAATTTTTAAACTTTTCTTGGTATCTTCTCCCATAAGATTTTCCATGAACGTTGCAAGATCTTTACAACGACGCGACACTTCAATCTTAACATTTTCTGTAGGACGCGCTAATTCTGTATTTAACAAAACTAAAATTTCATTTTGAATAATTGTGCTTTCTTTCATGACTTCTTCAGACACCACTTTCCATTTATCATCTTTTGGTGACTCAAAAATATTTGGATTAATTGGACCTTGTAATACTCTATGTAAACCAATCACAAATTCTAAACGACGTGACCACGGATTAACAAAACTAGACCATTCTGTTTCAATTAAAGCAAAACCACCATTTTGTACAGCAAATCTGTAGGGTTTACTTCGAAAAACTGATCCAGCAATTTGGCACATGTGTATAACTAATAAAATTTAAAAAAATTGTTAAAAAATCTATTTGTTTAAAATGTGAGTTAAATATTTACCTGATTCATAAACTTCTTTGAGAAAAGGCATATCTTCCGGGTGGTAAAAGTCAAAAATAGACTTGCCTAACATGTCTTGTGGTAAAAATCCAAAATTTGTCACTACATCCGAATCTACATGACTGAAAACACACGCAGCCGTGTGTCTCATTCCAAACTTTGGGCTTTGACGAGTCTCTGCAGGCACTGGAAAGTTGGACATACCTGCTTGTTAAGCTTACAAAAGATGCGCAAAGTCAGCAAATTACCTTTATAGGATGAGAAAACTGGAATTGCAACCACAACCATAAACATGTTTGCATTATTCTCGATCATTTTTACTGTGCTATCAGTTATATGACGAAACGTGACTGTTAGTTGGAACGCTTCGTGAGTAACAGCCCTCTCTACGACACTGTAACCATTTGTCCTCAAACCGCGATATTTTCGAAGACAAACATATAATGTATTTTTTGCATCTAAACAAATCAAAACAAAACACATTATTTCAAAAACAATCATTTATTGGTTTAATATGTACCTTTTGTTTTTTCAATAGAACTATCTAAAGGTAAAACAATCTTCTGCGTAATTTGATTTGAAAAAGTATCTCTATCTTTGGGATGAATAAAATCAATGAAAGAACGTCCAAGCCACATATCCTTAGGAAATCCCAATATATTGGTCAGGTTGGATGTTGTATAGAGAACCATGCCATCATACATGGAAATTACGCAACAAAATCCGTCTTCAGGCTGACATGGCATCTTACTATTTGCTTCATTGGTAGAAGTATTAATTGAGTCACTTTTTGGGTTTGAATGTGGCAAAGTGGAATTTGCATTATCAGTGTCCATTTGTCGATTCCATGGTGAAAGCGCAACGGCAATGGGTTTGGATTCCTCTGAGTACGTATAAAAAAGAACATACCACAAATATGTGTTATATCTATTTCTGGCATTTAGTATTTGCACTCAATGTCAGATTCACAGCGAGACAATCATAAACTGTTCTTTGGTATTACGTAACGCGCAATATTTATATAATAAGTTTATAAATAGTTGCGCAAAGAAAATAACTAAGTGCAATCTACATCAATCTATAGATTGCAGACAATATAGACAAGAGTATTACCTGAATTTAAATCAATGGATGCGGTTACAACTACTTCTTTTAAAATGCTGTCAGCAGATGCTTTCGTAGGTTCTACACTATTACCAGTCATCGGCAAAGTTTCACTGCTTTTGCCATTAATATTTTCTATGACTGTATCTTTGTTGCCTGTATTTGTTGTTGTAACAGTAGATTCATTTTTTAAAGTAGTTGATTGATTGTTAGATGTTTTCGTCTTTTTTTTCTTGTTACTTCTTTTACTAGAAGGCGGAGGTCCATCAATGCTGCCATCAACTGTTGGTGCGCCGCAATAACCACTTGACCTGCTGGAGTTGCTTCCAGAATGGCGCGATTTTGAACTAGCACTTTAAAAGTATTGAGTTTTAGCATACAGTTTTAGCGTATTTAAACAAGCAATACCTTCTCTGCGAGTTGCTGTTACTGCAACTATTCGAATACGCAGAATCCGATATCTTGGTGTTTGTCGTTCCAGATTCTGATTCCATATTCAACTGCAAATTGAAGAACAAATATAAACTCATCCGAAGTGAATAAAAACTTCTAGTTGCACGTGTAAATCATCAAGGAGCAGCTTCAGTAGAAATCACGTTGTTGCGCGCATGCAATATTATACGCATGTTATTTCTGTTTTGTTCAGATTCCTGAAGGCTCCTATTGTTTCCGCGGTTCAATTATAACGCGACCTTTTTGCCCTTGTTATTTATTTATACATTAATGCTCCTTTGGAGATGTTCAATTCTTCAAGTTCAGTTTGCAATCTATTAAATATCTTTTACGTCAGCTATTCCCGCAAATTAAGCGTATCTTGTTATAAAATAGTCCTGATTATTTTTAGATTTTTGACATTGATATGGTATCTCTAATGCTTGTTCTTATATAAGCAAAGAAAAGATCTACCGTTAATCTCTTTAAAAATGCGGAATGCATATTGATGCATGTCAAGACAGAGACACAATGTCACGAAGATCTGTGATATAACTCCTACCCTTATACTTATTATTTTAAAAAAAAGTTTATTAAATCAAAATGCATAATTCAATTACATAGATTAATTAAACAAACACCTGAACAATCAATTTTGAAGCAAATTCACCAAAATCTAAACAATAAAAAAGTAAACTTAAACTGACCCTTCAATACCAAATCATGTTTGCAAACCTGCCAGAAACGAGATTGCATTTTATTAATAAACAAAAAAAGCTATAATATACAGACATATATAAAAACATGTTATTATAACTACTGAAACATTTCACATTATCGCATGCGCGTTTAATTTTTGAATTCATGGTTACCCAATTAAAAACATTTAAAACTTTTAAAAACTTACAATTGTTCTAGATGTAACACTAGAAGTTGTTTGTTGTTAGATAACACTACTAGTTTGAATTAGTTCACCAGGGTGACAATGCACTGAAAAGTATTAGTTACTTAAAGCTCAGACCGCGCAAGAATTGTGGACTGCTTGCTGCACAACCCTACAGCTATCTGAAGAAGATAACATGTGCACAGGTTAACTAGGTTGAAAAGCTTTTTGCTTTCTCTCTTGTTTGCACGAGACTGCTCTTGCAGCAAACGTGTTATTAAACATAGCAATAAACCTGATGAAGGTACACAGAATGAGCGATCACGCTCATTGCAACGTGAGCACCAATACAACCACTAAGGATGCACGGGTACGCTGAAGCCGATGTTTTCATGCTGATCAATCCACCCCAGAGAATTGCATTCGCTGAACGCTAATATTATAGCACGTATTGAGTAATTAATAATAACATATTACTAAACATTGTTGGTTTGGCCAGGTACATCTGAAATCTCATGTGTGCTGAGTCTTGCGCGCTCCTACTGTTCTAATATTAAACAAACATAGTATTTATAGATCTAGAGATTGGGGTTCATATGAAAATATTGTGCAATTGAATGACATTACACAAATGTAATTATAACTATCGCTACGAAGATACATGGATAGAAAGGAAACATATAACTTAATAAAGATATTATATTATAAATAGTATGTAATAGCATTTGGTAAGGTCATGCAGCAACCGTCTTACAACTAAATATCCGATTTTGCCGTTTCTATCGTTTCAACGATTTCGGTATCAACCAGTACTTCTTCGGCATCCTCGTTCTTCTGTTGCTCTTTAACGGCAGTTTCCATCAAACCTGATTGTTTCCTGTGTTTAGTCCTACCTTCATCGTGTACTTTTTGATGGGTTTTTAACGCACTGCCCTGTCTAAAAGATTGACCACAAGTATCGCAAATGTACGGCCGTTCCCCGGTGTGAATTCGCAAATGTGACGCTAAATCATTCGATTGCGAAAATGCCTTGGAGCAGTGGGTACAAACATAGGGTTTCTCCCCGGTGTGGACTCGTTTGTGTCGTTTGAGAATACCGGACCGTGAAAACCGCATATGGCAGATATCGCATTCGTAAGGTTTTTCACCGGAGTGAATACGGATGTGCTTCTTCAATGAACTTGATGTTGTAAATGCCTTTTTACAATCTGGGCATGAATATGGCCGCGCACCTGTATGCCTTCGAGTGTGTGCACCCAATTCTCCTTTACTCGCGAAACCTATTCCGCAAATATTACATACATGTGACTTTACTCCCGTATGACGAATAGTATGTTGTCTTAAGTTTCCCAACTGATTGAAACCCTTTCCACACGTTGCACATAAGTAAGGTTGATCGCCAGTGTGCGTTCGCATGTGATCCTTCAGATTGGACATTTGATTAAAAGCTATTAAAACAATACGTTAATTATATGAAAAATATTTTAGTAATAGAAATTGAATTTAAAATATACCTTTGTTGCAAATTGAACAATCATAAGGTCTTTTTACTCCTTGATGGGTCTTCATATGACCCTGGTATTCTTCATACCATTTAAACCTTTTGTGACAATCCAAGCATTGAAAAGGTTTGCATACATGAACCATGTAATGTCTAGATAAATGACTCATTTTTTTGAATACTTTAGAACACAGTTCACAAATGAGGCGCTTTTCTTTATTTCTTGAGTTCTGAGCGTGCCACGATAAATGTCCGGTAAATTCCTTGACATCTTCCAGACATTCTGTGCAAAGAGGGCATGTGTACTTATTTTCCCGAGACTCTTCACGCTCATTATCAGTGAAATTTTCATGTTTTACTGTAATGATTTCGACTTCAGTCACGGGTACCGTGTTTTCATCATCAGTTGTGATACTGGATTCAGTAGTATTTTTCTCTAAATCTTCTTGCTTGGCACACTTGTAATTATGAGAAGAATTGCCTTCAGTATCTGCCACGTTTCTCGTTACAGTTGTGTCTACAACATCAGTTTTCATCAAATCAACATGTTCTTGAATAATCATTGTAGGATGAATATCTATTGTGAAGTGCGGTTTATCTACAACGTTCTTTAGTTTCTCTTGCAGAGTTATGTTAGTAGTTTCACAAAGTTGTTTGAATTGAAACATTTCAACTGTTCGCATTGCACAGGGTTCACATATTTTGTCAGGTAATCCATCATCCGGCAATAACTAAAATTGAAGTATTATGATATGTTTAATAGTTAAAATAATAGAAAACTCACTTCTAAATTAGTAAAGGTCATTAATAGTGTTGACAACTGAAACGCACTTTCTTCCAAAGTTACTTCTTCATATAAATCTTTAAATGGGCCCGTTGCGCCCATACACGTCCTACAAATTAAAATTTCCTCCATGATTTAAATAATATTATCTATTTTCCTCCGAATTCATAAACATTTGCTATGTTATTGACAAAGCAAACAACTAAAACTAAGTAAGTATCTAGACTAAAAAATATATTCTAGTAAAGCGACCTCTGTGATTTGTGTAATAGTTTTGAATTCTGAAGAGTGATAATGCTGTTTCAGGAGGATAGTTACAAAAGTTATTAAAAATGATGTTAACTATAAAATAGTTACATTAAAAAGAAAAATAAAGAATTTGATTTTTTGATATTTATTCTTAATTTGTCATTCGTTAATTGCTTGAATGGCCTTTTCTAATATATCTTTATTACAATTTAATAAGCTGTTTTTAAGTTTTGCTTCGTTTTTAGCATGTACTAATTTATGTGATCTTAATGTGCTAAATCGGCCAAATAACTTTCCACAAATATTGCAACCGTAGTTTCGTTCTCCAGTATGAACCCATTTATGCTGATCTAAATCAGTACTCCTGCTGTATGCTTTGCCGCAAATCACACAGACGTAGGGTTTCTCGCCAGTATGACTTCTTTTGTGCAAAGTAAGATTATAATGGCGTGAAAAACGTTTTTGACAAACCTCACATTCATACCGCTTTTCACCGGTATGAATAAGGATATGCCTGTCTAATGATGCAACCAATTTGAATGTTTTTCCGCAAGTTGAACATACAAATGGGCGATCGTCTACAAAATATGATTATATATGTATATTAAAGCCTTATATATTAAATCGCAGTTTTCACCTGAATGTCCCCTTAAATGGTTGTTTAATTGAGTATTTGTTCCAAATCTCTTGTTACAAAGACTGCAGACATGCAATTTAGATGCTTCATTTCCTACATGACTCATTATATGAAGTTTCAAAGCATGAAACTGTATAAATCCTTTACCACAGGTTGCACATGAAAATTTTTCATCACCATTGTGCACCAGGCGTGTATGACACTTAAGGTTATATTGGCTGCTGAATGCTAACAACAATTGGATCATTAACACTTGTATAAATATATACTATCACTCATACCTTTGGGGCAAAGGGAACATTTATAAGCCTTCTTTACACCTAAGTGTACCTTTAGATGGTTTTCATAATCCTCCAATATTTTGAATTTTTTCTTACACTCCGCGCATCGATAAGGGTTTTTGATGTGTCGAAAATAATGTATAACTAATTCGCAGAGTTTCCGTGATTTACTAGAACAGAATTCGCAAATAAGTCCTTTTTTTCTCTTGCGTAACTCCCTAGCATGCCACATTAAGTGTTCTTTGAGATCAGATTCATTCCTTTCAGTTTCATCTTCTTTGCACAGTAAACATTTATATAGTTCTTCTGTTACAGACGGTTGAACACGTTCCTTGGGTTTATTTTCAGTGAGAGATTCAAGACCGTTGGTATCATAACAGTTTGTTGAAAAATTTACATGTTCTTTCAATTCATGATTAATCAAATCATCATGGCAAGGAAAACTGGCACTACAGATATCACAAGTGTGGTAAATTTTTCCTTCACTGCTTGTTTTTAAATTACCATACGCAAAAGCATCATTTTCAATTAACTCTATATGATCTTGCAAGGAAAATGCAGGTCCAATTTCTATTTTGAATTTCACTTTGGTATTATGTTTAAGTTTTGTTTGAAGGGTCACATTTGTAGTTTCGCATAGTTGTTTAAATTCAAATAATTCAACTGCTTTCTTTGCGCAACATTCGCAAATTTTATGAGATAAACCATCATCAGGTAACAGCTAAAAATATGCATTTGATTATTAAATGGTGCCCATTTTAATTAAATATGTTTACCTGTAAATTAGTGTAACTCATTATCATTGTTGACAATGGTAAATCTTTGGAAAACAAAGGTTTAAACGGACCTACTGTATCCATACACGTTCGGCACAGTTCAGTTATCTCCATTGTTGTTGCAATATTAATAAAACATTTAAATAATTATTGTAACTTTAAAGGAACCTCTAACCTAACCTAACAAATGCAAATTGTAATAGCGAAGGCACGCCACTTATAGAAATCGATTCTAGTGGTCAAAGTTACAACTAAAACAGACAGAATTTCAAAAAAGATTTACCAAGAATATATATATTCTAGTGTATATATTTAATTATAATGTTGAATAGTTCAATACATAGTTAATATATTAATTTCATTTGTATATATATTTCCTGCAGCATCTTCATAATTAAAGTTATCCTGATCATCAGTGATTGCTTGAACAGCTTGATCTAATATAGTTTGCCCATTGTTCATACTTTTTTTTAATCGTGCCTCCTGTTTGGCATGAACTAATTTATGCGATCTCAACCCACTAAATCGTCCAAAAGCATTACCACAAATATTACAAATATATCTGCGCTCTCCCGTGTGAAGCCACATGTGCTGATCTAAGTCTCCAGAAGTTGCAAACGCCTTTCCACACTGCGTGCAAACGTAAGGTTTTTCACCAGTATGGACTCTATTATGCACCTTCAAACGATCCTGTCGCGCAAAACGTTTGTGGCAGGTTGGACATTCATAAGGTTTTTCACCCGTGTGAGTACGTGTGTGATTCTTTAAGGTTGAACCAGATCTAAATCTCTTACCACAATGATCGCAAACAAATGGCTTTTCATCTGCAAAGCAAGCAAATAAGTAAAATAGTCAGCATTTGTTAATACTTTTTTGCAAAATTGTTATTACCCGTATGATTTTTTAAATGACTATATAAATTTGCTTTTGTTCTAAAAGCTTTGCCGCAAGTTGTACATGGAAATGGTGTTTCTCCTGTGTGGCGACGTATATGTTCCTCTAAATTTGATTTCAGGTTGAAACCCTTTCCACAAGTGCCACATGTAAATTTTGCCTCGCCCGTATGTAACAGTTTCTTGTGCTGCCTATATTTCGTCATATTTTTAAACCCTAACGAATAGATTAAATGAAAACTAGGATAACATAATAACAAATAGTAATATACCTTTATCGCAGAATTCACACTTGTATACATCATCTAATCCTTGGTGAACTTTCACATGTAATTCATACTCATTCTTCTGAGAAAGCATAAAAGATTTTTTGCAACCTACACATCTAATAGGTTTGTCTGCGTGCCTTAACCAATGTTTGACTAAATAAACCTTTCCGGCATATGTTTTGTTACATATTCCACAGAACAAATCTTCCTTCTTTTTCAGTAACTTATTGACATGTTCTGTTAAGTGTTTTCGCATAGCTTTGTGATTCGCATAATCTTCTTCACAAACAGGACATTTGTACTCAACTTCCTTGTTTGCATTATTTGTTGAAGATTCTTGACTTTCATTGTCTTTATCATCATCATTATCATCGCCATCGTCATCGTCAAAGTCAACCGTAGTATCCATACAAGGACTTTCAGGCTCATCAAAGCTATCTTTTAAATTCGTTTGCTTTTCAATGTTGTCAACATGATCTTGAAGACTCATTGCAGAACCAATTTCAATCGATATATCTTCTGGTTTAATTTTCAATTTATTCTGTAGTGTAGTATTTGTAGTTTCGCAAAGATGTTTAAAGTCATATAGTTCAACTGCTTTCTTTGCACAAGTTTCGCATATTTTATCAGGCAAACCGTCGTTGGGCATCAACTGAAAGTACGATTTCAAGTAAATAATCTATTAAATAGTGTTACCTTGTCTCTCACTTCTAGGTTGGTGTAACTCATCAACATTTTTGATAACTCAGTAGTGTTGCATTCAACTTCTTCAAAAAGAGGTTTAAAGGGCCCCACTGTACCCATGCAAGTACGGCAAACTATATTGTCTTCCATGTTTATTGATAATTTGTAAATATTTACAATGTTTTGACCAAGCTAACCTCATGAACCCACCATGATCAGATGCTAAACGCCCTCACTACTTCTTGTATAGTTACTCAACGCGACGTTTTAATGTTATGCACTTTTACTATAATTTTATCAAATAATATATGTATTGTTTAACTAAAAACACGTACAATGAAGTATACCAATTAAATAAAAATTTAATATTTTACAACATAATACAAGTAAAACAATGTAACGTGCTAAGAAAGTTGCCTATATTCAAATATTTAAGTATTAAATAACAAGTTTGAAATTGTATGATTTCATTTTATGTATATTAAAGTAATTTCAAATAATGTTTTTTTTCGTGTTAAATAAACATCACATATTATATAATTATTCACAATAAAACGTGATTAGTCGCTAAATGTTAAGCAAACGATATAACGTGCTAATCGGCGACGATTTATCCGTGCGAATGAATTGAAATGTGAGAAAAATTCGGTCAAGTGCGTTCGTTCATCGCTTCTCGATCACGTTGGATGCTCAAGAAGAACGACACAATAACGGCGCAGCATGCAGCACGTTTTCTAATATCATCTTGATTGAATTACGTGCATCGCGCGAAATCCGCGGAGTACAATTACGCGTAGCATTTAATTACGTGCAGCATCAGCAGGCGTGCGGCGTGCATGAATAAATGAATTAAATTCATAAGTTTGCGCCTGCCACGCATCGGATTCAGATTCACGGCGAATAGTAGAATACATTATGCAAGCGCTCAACAGGATTTTCAAGATTTTTTCAAAGAACTCACCAAACTCTCAGAAAATATTAAAGTTCACCTTTAAGTCGACAACAACGCATTAATATTAAATTCAGCGAACAGCATATTGTAAGCGCGTGTGAATTTACTTATTTCAATGATTAGTCGATTTAGACTTGAGACAAGTCACAAGTAAGGCTAATTAAGGCCAGTGTCATCGATCAATGATCACTGATCTTTTCTTTAACGTCAAACAAAATCTCAAGTAAACTTTGTTTGTAGTGAAAGTAGAAGCAATGTATGTAACGTTAATTATATCTTGTTGCAAGTGTATGAAGAAGATTTTCAGCAGCGAAATCAATTGCTATTGGCGCGAGTGAAAGTTTTAGAGGAACAAGGTCGGCGCCGAAAAGCACCTGCTGCTTCTTACCTAAACAATTTGTACGCATTGTAACACCTCATGAAATGAATTAATTGTAATGAATTAAAGTTATTCAATACTCAAATAAATTTGCTCAACTGCTGAGCACAATTATAATGAGAGAAGGTATTTATGCAGAAAGGTCTCGAATGTTAATTTTAACACTGACGTGATAATTCGTGCATCCATCATGTAATTCATATGCACGCTGCGTTCTCGGCAATATAATAATACGCGAGTGCGAGCGCGAAAAAGATATTAGTTGTAATATAATGCAACGCAACATAAAGTAGCGATGCATCACGATGAAGTCTTCAAATCTGCCATAACGCTGCACGACAGATTCAAGTAATATATGATGTTCTCATAATCAGTAAGCACATAATGCGTTAGCAGATAGCGATGAATAAATGAGCGGCACGTTTCAGACATCAAATAAAAAACAATGAATTCGAGTTCGAGTCTTTGGACGAATGTCTATCCTTGACTGAATTTTCTGTTGTTCTGTTCTTCGCTTCAATCGCTTGTGAATTTATAGCAATTTATCATTATGCTATTGTGTTATTAACTTTGTTAAACATTTCTGGAATCTGGAACGAAAACTCTGAGACTGTTATAGTAGTAGCGATGCATGTGATAGTTGTTTACGTTAAATGTTACAATGAAGAATTAAATGTCAATTGTACAATTCAATTTCAATTTCAGCACAGCTTCGAATGAATTGGCAGCGCAATCGGTTGCTGATTGTGAGAAAAAACACCTTAACGAACGAACAGCCAAACAAGCAGCTGCAACATCACTAATGCAACATCGGAATTCATCATCGCACTTTATTCCAACTCGTTCGCGTCGTCGCCGCCGACAGCCTTTGTGTTCTTCGTTCAAACGTGCAAATGCAATGCAAATCAGGCGAAGTCATTGCAAGACGTCGATTATATCATTATCTCATTGTCTGGCAATTCAATCAGATTACTACCTCTGTGATCTTTCCATTGCTTCACATGTTTCTGATTCAACGAAAAAGAGAACATTATAGACAAAAAGTTTCCTTAAGATGCTTTCTAGCCACTTAAAGATTAGAAACGGCTGGTAATTTTATTATTTTATGCGTTCAGCATTACACGCACGATAAAACAAAGATGTATGGCAGATTTGCATATAAATTTCTCCTCGCTGTTTAACCAAACCCACCGCGACGTGAGTTACCTATTCAGAAAGAGCAATTACCACACGCAAAACACTTGAATTCTTGAATTAAATGAATTTGTTTTAAGAACAATGAATGCCTGTCTTGCCAGTACGCATATAAATCTTCCAGACACCTTGCAGCTGTAATCTAACAATAAAAGCAACTAATTGTTTTTAAACTATGGGGTTATTAGGCGTGATGGAGATGATTACACTGAGTGCTCGTCCGAGGTTGCTTTGCTGCAGAATTATGCGCGTAAATTAATAATTGTAACATTGAACGTCTTCGGCGTGTACTTGAATCTTGAAGACACTTTAAAATATTCTTTAAATCCTCTTTCTAATGGCAATTTCCGACTACGCGCTTAACTACGCTGTAAATTAAGTTTGATCTTGAAATGGATGTACAAGTAAACCAATTAAAAGTGACTTTGAAATCTTATAAAGTTTAATGTTTAACTGTTTTTCTTCGCTGACTAAGCGGAGGTTTTTGACGGTCTAGTTTAAATCTTGGAATAAATTATTGATTAATTACAAACGCTCCTAAATATCGATAAAAAATTAGCATTTATTTGTTTAATTAAATAAGGCGACATCATCTTTAAACATTGACTATATATAATATTCTCAAATGTATAAACTAGGTCAATATGTATGTATTTTTAAATTATTTTGTATAAATTATATTGTTTATCATTTATTTCGGTTCTATGCAAATGAATGAATGAATATCTTAAGGAAAGAAAGACAATTTTAAGTAAACCAACAGACAAATCTAGATTGATAATTAATCAACATTCAATAATAAACTGCTTATGCAATTTGTTCTTATTTCGCGTTCGCCATCTAATGTTGTGCTGGTTTTCCATTTCTGTACAAGCAACGACTTTCTGACTTGGATTTCCTTTTGTATCTGTCGATCAAAGTGTTTGCGATGTGTGTTTATGAATCAGCATTGAAAACACTTACTTAATGTACATGTAGGTATACTTATAAATTATGAATAATTAGCCAACTCTTTATGGTGGTTTCCAATGCCTAACCTATGCTAATATTCAATCATGCCATGCTGTGCGCTCGCTGAAAAGTCCATTCAAGTCATCGGCTAACTTTTCCTGCGCTTATCGTGCATCTTCAGCAACACCAACGCCAATTAAGAACATTACCATTAAGTCTGCGGAGATCCGCAGCTTCTAAAATCGCAATTAGAATTTAAATTAGATAACACGACGCGGAGCGATTAACTTCGAGGCCGCCAATCCTTGCAGTGCAATTTATTCGATTTTTATTCAAACACCAAATAATGCGAATAATGCTAGGTACGTGTTAATAAGTTTTTCGTCAGAGGGCACGGGACAGGGACAAACGTAGGCAATCGGAATACAAACGAGCGATAATCCAATGCCACTGAACAATAATGACCGATGCTTTGTGTTGCAATAAGATTTTGTTACTTTGTTAAATTTTATTATTACACGAAAGTTGCGACATCGTTTGATGTGTCACTCAAGTCACTCATTAGCAAATATAATCGAATACAATACGTTGAATTTCATTGACGAAATCTTCGTTCGAAGATGATTTGCAATGCAAATGATCTGGTAGGTCACCAATGTCAACTAATTTCAGCCTTTTGATGTTCTTCCTCATAAGAAACTTCATAAAACTTGTAGAAAATGTTTAAATAGTTTGAGATGATTTATAATAAGCATAAAGTAAGATCCTGTTAGTCAACCTACAACGTTAGCGTTGTTATTATTTGTTCGAGGTAGAACAGGATGCTGCTTGCTCACTGCAATAGCACATCACAAGGAATTTTCATTAATTGCCTAACGGAGCGAACAATAATTAAAAATACAAACAAATAATTAAAGAAATAATTGCCGCAGACGAGTTATGCTTGCGTCGGCGGCTCGGCGTTTTCTTGGGTTTGATAGCGACTGGTGGTAGTCACGCTTCTTGGCAGAAGGAGCAGAAGGAGCACCTTATTGGTATCGGTGTCGTTCGCGCACAATACCTCCGGCCTCCCCATTTATATAAATATAACTCTCACTCTTCATCTGCTGGAATTGTGAGTTCGGCTAGCGTTCGGTTTGCGTGTTGTTTGGGTGCGCATTGTTGTACTCGGTTTGTTCTAAGGTGCGAGAAGACGTTGCTTGGAAGTTCCAAGGAAGTGTTAGCTACAACTAAAGGTAACTACATATCTATTTGTAAAGTGAAACCGACTCTAGATAGGAAACTTACTTGAATTAATTTATCATCTGCTTGCAAGTTTAAGTTTAAGTCAACGATTATCATTTAAGCAAGTTAAGTAAATTGAGAAAACGAAAGTTGTTTGCACTTTACTTGAGCTTTTGGCTCAAGAACTTGAAAGTCAATCAATTTTTACATTCGTAATCCAGCGATTTACATTCAGAGGAGCTGGATGAGAACAAGATTTAAAAACAAAACGTGCAAAACACATTATTATGTCATCGTTGTCTCGTTGGCTGTATGTTTGCGTTATGTAAGTGACGTGTAAACACGCCACACGATCTCTTATATATGACACCAACTCAATAAACTAGCCCGAAAAGCCAAACCGAACCATCGGTGAAAAATTCAATCCACGCAAACAAGTTTTGAATTGTCATGCTAGTTGTCGGTTGAATCTTGAATCTTGATTCGGAATACTACTTGATATTTGTCTCTTGCAACAATATGTAAATGCTGGGAATGAGAGTTTCCAGTTTGAACATTCAATAGTTGGCGTTCTCATTTTTAACTGCATTCTTAATCACACACTTGCGCTCATTCTTGTTCTTGTCTTGTTTTGTCTTGTCTGGTTCTTAATCTTGTAGCCAATTGTTAGGTAATTGGTGATGGCGCCTCCGCAGGCGACGACTGCTCCTAATTTCACCTCCCATTTCTTGTATCTTGTTTCATTTAATGCTAATTGAATAAAAGTTTATTTTCATGAATTGTTGAAGATGAAGTTCGCCTGGCTCATTGTGGCCGCAGTGGTGGTGGTCGTCTCCGAACAGGTTGCTGCTCAAAACCGTCCAGCTTCAAACCGACCTGGTCGTTTTCTATCCCTGCCAAACCCCCAGAAATGCGCAAACAGTAAGTAAACTTTTGAAAAACATACACATACTAGGTATACATCTTGACGTGACATTTTGGTTGCCTACTTTTTACGGTTTGTTCAAACCTCAACGATTTTAACATTTATTTTAAATGTCTCATCATCTACGTGAAGAATTGCTTCATCTGGCATCTATGGTTAATTGTCCGCTGCAACCAAGACCGAGAAATGAACTGAAAAGAAATGGAAAAACAAAAACTTTCTAACCAATTTGCGCGCGTTCACCACTGCAATATCTTTGCATCAGTCACACGCTGCTTCAATAATCTTTATGTTCTTCAACCACAACATAACAATCAGTATTCATAACCACGCATTATGTGATTTTTTCAGGACCGAAACAGTTCTTCTTCCGCGGTAAGAATTATTTCTTCAGCGGCCATGTGCCTGAGTTAGCCGGTAGAAAAGTGGATTGGTTAGATGGCAGGAATATATGCAGAGAATACTGCATGGATTTAGTATCTTTGGAGTCTCAAGAGAAGAACAACATGATCTTCAGATTAATCCAGCAGAGTAAGTGTTTTTATTACTTTGTACTTTACGTGTGCAGTCGCTGCGCAAAGAATGTTGCAATAATTAATGTTGTTTATTGTCGGTTAGTATCCTTACTAATTGAGGTCAATTAAAAATGTTTAAATGTTTTGTTGGATTTTTTGTTGCGATTGTGATTGCAACAACTCAAAAGAGAAGAGAAGATTATTATTGTATATT
>NBZA01000515.1:97926-154620 GCA_003054995.1 Aleochara bilineata
AAACGAGCAAAATGCCATGAATAAATGCATGTTGCAATAGCAATATATTGGAGATGCAAGTACATTTTGTGGCTCTTTAGTTACTCAATGTTTTACTTTTCTATTTGTTGCCAAACTCCGATACAAACGTCATAACATTGTTTTGAACTTTCTTGTAGACGATGTTCCCTATATTTGGACGTCTGGTCGCTTGTGTGACTTTAAGGGTTGTGAAAACCGCCCTGACTTAGAACCCAAGAACGTCTACGGCTGGTTCTGGTCTGCAAACCGCGAGAAGATGGCGCCCACCAACCAAACCCCCAATGGATGGAACTACAACCCATGGTCGTCCACTGGACACAAAAAGCAAAAACAACCTGATAATGCAGAGTTTGACATCAACGGCACCGCCGAGTCTTGCTTGTCTATCCTAAACAATGTTTACAACGACGGTATAGCGTGGCATGATGTTGCCTGCTACCATGAGAAGCCTTTTGTCTGCGAGGATAACGAAGAGCTGTTGAATTACGTAGCTGCCACGAATCGTGGAATTCGATTGTAAATGTAATAGAGTTGAAGGAATATTCCAGAAACTCTGAGAGAAGGCTAGAACCATAAAAACAAACATCTCAGAAGAACACAAGAGATGTAAAAGTATTACTGTACTATTGAACAAACACTCCCACCATAAGATATGTGAATAATCAGTGTGAATTAGTTATTTAATGCCTTTTGTAAATGTATGATATTCTAGGTTAATTGCTACGCATTTTGATACAATTGGTACTTAATTTGAATAATTTTGTATAAATGTATGTCTCTTTTACTTTTTGTATTTATTCGAAATTTAATAAAACATTTTAGGATTGTTTCATAGAATAATTAAAACAAAAAACACCAAGAAGAATATTTAACTAATTAATTAATTTAATTTATTACCAGTCTTTTCAATCGTTTATCATAACTTTCTTACATACTATCGACCTATCACTATCAATTAATATAATTGATCGCGATTCTTACGGGTGCATGGCTATATGTATTCATAGGAATAAGGAATTTGATTAACTTTGATTTCAAATCTTACAAATAGACTTCTATCATAGTTTTAAAGATCTTGGGGAGGTGTGAAAGCAGACAGGGCAGATATAACCAGTATTTGCTAAAACTCATCGTGGAAACTACGCGCAGTGTCAACCATCTTAGACTTTAAAAACAAATTTGGATGCGAGAGAATTTCATCTAAAGATAACATGTTATCCTGGTCGTTATCAGCCAGTGATATGAGAGCCTCGGCTTCATGCTCACTGTGTCTTGGACTTTGAGGTGCTACGTATCGTAATAACTCCCTTCTGTCAGCTCTGCCATCGCCGTTAAGATCAATAGTCTTTCTGAATTCAGCACGTCTTTCATTTTCGTCCTGCCGAATAACAACTGTCTCGTCTTCGCCGCCATCTGTCTGTAAGACGGCAAATTCATCCTCGGTGAGTAGCTCGTCTCCGTCTCGATCAAACTTATCGTAGAGCTCGTCAACAAGAGCCAGATGATTGGTAGCAGATGATTCTGGATGGGTGAAGGCTAGAAATTCATCCAGCGTCAATGCATCTGGGTTTGAACGTGCTGCTTCCAACCAGGATGCTTTATCTCGCATTATTTGTTCTAAAAGATACAAAATTCACAAATTGTATGCTAATGTTTGGTAATATAAATTAAAAGAACTACTAGTAACCTTTGAGTGAACGTTCCAAACCTTTATGTCGCCTCTCATCGTGATTTTTCACGTACTTCCGGCTAAATCCTCGTTTTTTAAGGAAGTATGCATGATATTCTTTCCATGTGACGACGCCGTTTCGTGGATTCCGGTCGATAAGTGAAAATAGGCCGTAATTATTACTCACAGCCCACGAAATATGCTCAACAATTTTTCTCCTGATCCATTCAGCCAGTTCCTTGGAATCCAATTTATTGTTTTTGTCCTTATCAGCTCTAAAAATTATTAAACGAATAAGAAATACTATAATAATACAAATATTAATGCAATATTCACTTGTGAAAAACTTCTTCCAAGATCTCTGCCTGGTCTCTGTGATCATTTTCTTTGTTATCTACATTCACCAAGTACTCATTCTTTCCTTCATTTATTGGATCTTCATTTTTATCAATAGCGTTGGGGTTTTTAGCGTTATCATCCGAGTTAAAGTTACTGTTCTTCAACCGAATCACAAATGTATCTTCTGGTCGCACGTCCATAGGCTGCTCGTTGGGCAACTGTATGCGAATATGCGGCTTTAACGGTACGGACAGCAGCCAGAAGGTTAACAACAATCCCAAGTAGCAAACGATCGGAAACGGGAAGGACCAACGTTGGCAGAGCAAAGACCGTGCCGATCGCGAACTTGTCACTGGCTTTGCGCCCATTTTCCGTATTAACGCGTTTAAATACATTTAACAATCTTAAACTAATAAATCACTAAATTATTAATCTAATTATATTCACACTGACACTACTCCAACCAACCGGTGGTAATGAATAGATAATACAAACTGGTTAAGATCCGAATGAATGCTACCAGTAGCAAAGCACTTCTAAGTGATTATTGTCCGCGTATCGGTCGTGGTGCCAGGTGCACTTTCTAAATTTCATTGATTTCATTCCATTGCCATTTCTTCTCAGTGCGCTAGTGAATGTAAACCTGCACACTTTCAACTTGTCCACACACATCAGACAATGCTCAGTGAATATCTTACATGAAGTAAACATGCACATACATCAAAAGAAAGTAAACATTTTGAGCAATTAACACACTCAATACATTTGTTAGTTGTGTTTAATAAAATAACGACACTTTTATTGACGTTTTGTTGTGATTTCTATGTTTTTAGGGGTTGTATTCTGATGGGGTGAGCAAGAACGACTGCGCAAACCAAGCTTGCAGTCGCTTGTCACCCTGGGAATGGAAATGCACAATCAAAGAAGTACTATTTACATTCTAGGTTAGCCTTTAAAGCTTCTGGATGCTGAAAGGATAAAGTAGGACAAACTAGACCTGGCGTGTGAGAAAGGATCACTTCATTATCCTGACGCTAGGGTCGACTCTGAACATAGGCAACTTGTCTTACGTATATTACAATATTATCTTAAAAAATAAATATTATAATTGTAATAATGTAAAATACAAAATACTGATTTGCTGATTATCATACAAGCACTAAAATTAAAAATCCTTAAGAGTTTTCGAGCCTACCTTCTTTTGCTAAACCATTTGTCTTGGGTTTATCAAGTTCGTCGCTAAGATCTAAAGTAACATTAACAATACCCTTCAAAGAAATATTTTTATCAACATTATGTTTCGAGCAATCGTTCAATTTTGTATCATTTGTATTGCTTTTTAAGGGAATATTTAATTTTGTTTTGAGGCTTTTTGGCAATGAGAGCAAAAACTGATAAATAATTGGCGAAATGTAGTCAGAATTGACATTCTGTGGATCTTCCATGCCAGTAAAATAAGATACTAACATACCAATGACAATTGTCACTATAAAACCAATAGCAGAGTACCACAAAAAAGAAACTTTGTATAAGAAAAATATTTCTTCTTGGGCTTCTTCAAAATCTAAAGCTATCCCAGACGTAGTGTTCAAGCAAGGACATTGATCAATGAATGTATCCTTCAACGGTTCTGTAAACTTTCCACTTGCAATGGCAATTGTTTGCCCAATACCCATCCAAACAACCAAAGCCATAGAAGTTATCCCGCCAACAATTGCTCCTTTGGCATTCGCCCATGGAAAGAACATTCCCAAAGAGAAAAGTCCGAATGTAACGCCGCCCACCATTCCATTGAAGCTGATTGCAACTTGCATCACACTTCCAAGTTGCTCTACGATGAAGACAAGCCCAAAGCTTATTGCACCATAAGCAATCGAGATCCATTTGGCCCATTGTGCGCCCTTGGAGCCCTCCACTTTAATGTTGAAAGCACTAATGACAAAGTCTTGCATGGTAACCGCTGCTAGACTGTTCAATGCGGAGGCGACGGTTCTATAAACAATCTATTGTGTTAATATTTTTGATGTGAATGCAGTATTGCAGAAGTAACATACCCCAAACTAGCAGCGAAAATTCCAGCCACAAAAAAACCAGTTACCCCCTTAAGATGGCCCATTTCTGAAATAACGTACAAAGGGAAGATTTCATCAGTGGACCCAATGTCTCCAGCGCGTAAAGGGTCGCAACCGCGATAGTGCGCAACCATTATCATCCCCGTATAAAAATTAATGGTGTAGATTAAGATGAGGCCAAAACAAGAGAACCAGAGGGCCCGACGTACTTGAGAAATGGTCTCAACTGAGAGGTATTTCTGAATTGATGCTTGGTTAGAGCAGAACATTGTCATCCAGTAGAAGGTACCACCAAGAACCACTGACCAAAAACTATGTCTTATTGTTGGACTTGGATCCAAGCTAAATTAATATTAAAGTAAATAAATATTGTTATACACCTAAGTTTAAACGAAATCTTACTTAAAAAGTTCAAGACGGTCAGTGTTATAGTTGGCCGACCATATTATTCCAGCGTTGCCTACGAATTTCTCTCCGAGATAAACAATCAGAAGAATGGATCCAACTAAGACTGCAGCTTGAAAAGTATCAGTCATAATGACAGCTTTCATTCCTCCTTGAGATGCGTAGAAAATACAAACAATATAGACGACAGTAACGGCTAGGTAGACATTTAACCCCGTAACTGTACAGAAAGATGATTAATTAATAGCGTTTTTAAACAAACATTTTTGTTGAAAGACGTACCGTGACTTAAGGCAAGAGCAGGTGCATAAACTGCAACACTAGTGTACAAAACCATTTGGAAAATGTAGAGCGCACTGGCTAAGTATCTGGTAGTTGAACTGAATCTCAATTGCAGATATTCATAGCTTGAAGTAAGTCTCAACTTCATATACACTGGTAGATAGAGTTTCGAAGTTAAAGGAACAACGAAGATGAACGCAAGACAAATCATCCAATATTGCGCCCCGTGCATGTACATTTCAGCTGGGTTTCCAAGCAATTCGATAGCCGTGATAAAACTATAAAAAAAATAAACCCTCTTTATTGCATTCTTCCTGTAAAACTGGGTGGGGACACAATCCGTGAAAGTCGAAAAGTTAATGAACCATCAAGCCGCGCAGCGTCCACTGGATTGTGTCCAGCGCGCGTTGATCCAGTTCGAACTGGTGCAAACTAACGAAACTTTTCATGGTAGCGTAATTGATTCGCTGGTATATTTAACGACCGACCAGAGAAGGAACTAACTCTCGAATTGAAGCAACGAACAATACAATATGATAAATTAATAACAATTAATGACGCAAGAATGGAAAGTTTTATCCTGCGTAAGCAGTTCTGGACAAACACATAAAAGATAAACTAAAAATAAAAATATTATAACAATAAAGATAAGTACCTGGCTGCTAGTGACATTGACATTGGCACGGTGCCCATCGAGCTACCTCCAAGAAGAAAGTCATCACTTGTAGTCTGTTTAGAGCCCACGAAGCCGTAGAAGACGCCAATTCCACATGAAATGACCAGCATTGCCCCAAGAACTAAGTAATCAGCCCAAGAAAAGGCATTTGGAATCTCTGAATGCCCATCAATGCAATGACCCTCTGATTCTTTATAAATTATTGCTTCTTCACTTTTTGCCAATGTAAAAGCCGAAGAAATTGCCAAAAATACAATAACACTCAATTTCAACATCTTCGTAGAGAACTGTTTATCTTTCAGTAAATTTCAAGAACAATTAAACCCGAAAGAAATTAATATCTGTAATTAAAGATATAAATTATTACAAAAAATATGATTAATTTACCATTTATTCTATCTTCTATCATTTGATTATATGCTACGTTATGTAATTTAAATTGTTATTCGCATTAAAAATAAATTGTGATAATCGAGAAAATTGTTTAGAAGCAATTACAATGACAATTACAAGTTTGCACAGCATTAAATTTTGAATTAAAAACAATAAATATGCATTCGAAATTAACTTACCTTTTTTAGAAGAAGAGTAATTATATCACAACCACACTTTAAGTTTAATACATTTATAACAATTAAAAATCGAACAACTCCAAACGTTTAAAGCGATCTTGAGCCATTAATAAAAAAGTGCGAAACTGAATCTGGATGATTTCGCGATTTGAGCGAATATATTTCATTCGCGAGGTGGATTTACGCTTTAAAGCACAAACTTATAACTTTATATCAGGGAAATATTTGATTCTGAAAGTGATACCGATTGGTGCTAACGTGAGATTGTGAGACCTTTGCCAGATCTGCTGGAAATGCGAGCGGTGGATGCGTCGTCTCCGGTTTTTAAAAGGCACGCTCGCGCTCATTCCGTGTTTGTTATACACATGTAGTTCCGATTTAATCAAATGATTATAATCTGCAGGCATGTGCTGGTTTGCTCAATTATTAATTACGCGCCTAAAGCGCGTCGAAATTCACGATGATTACGCACTACGTTTTTCAGGAAGTATTTATTATATTCATAACAGTAACACACCATACTTACATACAATATGAATTTGCACATTTTAATTGATTTGTTTATGATATTTTAATTTGATTAAATTAAGTTTTACATTAACAAGCATTTACTATAAAAAAGAAACTAGAAAAATCAGGTGTGTGATGTCATAAATTATTTAATGAGATGATTTTTGCATACTCTTATCGCTTATTTTTTGCCTCAGTGTACCACCTACTGAATTTAAATTTCACTTTACTTTGGCATTATATATAAATGCGATATGACTTGCTTGCTACTGTACAAAATGGTGACAGAGCAAGTCATTAAGTTCATGTAAATAAACTTTAAGCCCTTAGTAAAGTGAACTAATTGAGAAACACGTTGAATATGTTTCTTCATTTTTTGGTTTTGCCATGATTAGCCAACTTTCGTATTTTCCGAGCAAAATACCGAGAATTTACCAACATCATGTTTGGTGTGCTAAGCCGCTGGCAAGTAAGAAATGCATAATTGAAACTAAACAATTCCAGTTCACGTCGGTTAAGAATTGCGACCAAAGAAAATACTCAAACATATCTACACCTATTGCATCAGGTGCGCGCGAATGTTTGGACAAGGTTTACATATACCACTATATTTGTAAATTAAAACTAAATCCCCATTAATATAACGATTAATTTGCAAACATAAATTCAAATTGTGCAGAAAGTGTCATGGCTAAATTTCTGAAGAACATACGAATTTTTTTCTTTTGTCGAATCAATCCGGATTCGATTGGTTCAAACCTGCTGCTTAATTTATTTGAGACAATAACAAAACAAATAACCAACAACGTACAAACAAATTTCCAATGGATGAATGTGCATCTGCAGTCATTAAAAGAGACGTGACAATGCACACGTAAAATTTTGAACAAAACAATAATATCGTAATAAACTTTCCTAAAACAACAGGCAAAATGTCAAAAATACAGAGCGCGTTTAAATGTTTATTCTCCCTGTATACGCGTTTTGATTCGATTAATTGTTTCTATTGGTTTTTATGATGCATTCAATTTCAATTGTTTTGCGCATTGCTTTTCATTCACTCTTAAAAGAAGTATAAACTGGTACATTCTGCCCAAAAGTTAATTGCAATTACATACTGTATAATCAATGTAATGAGTATTCTTAGCGCACGAGGATTAATTAATAAATGACCATTTTATTACACGAGCAATCGTTGCCGAAAACAAACACATCATTTGCGAGCAAATGGCAGCTGATTTTACAAGGAAAAATGACATTTCTGAAAATTAATCTACCATAAAACATAAATGGCTGCGAAGGCGAAGGTCAGATTAGTCAAATAGTCATAAAAGTTTAAACAATTAATAGTTAGGTCTGGTTCAGTTAAGACTGGTTAAACATTTTGCGCCAAGAAGGTTAAGAAGTAGACTCATATTAATAATTATTTCATTGTATATTACTGAAAACAGAAATTGTTCAACAACTATTATATCTATGAATTTTATATTTTACTAACAGATGTATACGTATACATATATGCTATACAAATATAAAAGACTAAGTATAAATCAACAATATACTAAGCAACATTATTAATTTACTTAAAACTAACGGAAGACTTCTTTTCGTTTAAAGTTTTTCCCAAGTCAGTTTTGGTATAAGTGTACTTACTACGCACAATACTTGTTAAATTATCCTCTAATCTTCAAAGGATTTCATCTGAAACCAAAACAAATTTAGATAAATTTTCAATGACATAATTTTGAAGAAAAGTATGCTAATACTCATGTAAGAATGCACGTACTTCATTCATTTTCAATGGCGTCTCCCATTGTTTCTCCAGTCGTCTGGCCAACGGAGGAATAAATAAATTCGGATTCATCGGCTGCTTCTCGCGACCTTCAACCTTATCAATAATCCACGATGTTACCCAACCAATTACAAGCGTAATTATAAGCCCAAACACTCCATTATATAAATAGGAAACTCGGTACAGCCAAAAATATTCACTAAAAAACGACCTTCAGATCTAAAATCTCATATCACCAGATAACATTTACCTATCAGGTTTCGTTGCAATTGGATTACATATCGTATTATTGTCAAATACATAATCACAACCGGATATTGTTATTGGTAACTTCTTCAATGGCGGTTTTGGACTCCCAAATGCCATCCACAAAGCCAAAGATAAACCGCATACTAACCCAGTGATAGCGCCTCGTTGATTTGCAGTTGTAGTAAACATGCCCAATGTAAACAATCCCAAAAGAGGACCACCAACTACACCAAAAATGGTTAAAGATGCTTGAAGGACACCTTGAAGATATTGAGCAATAAACGCCATAGCCAAGCTAGCAAACCCATAGCCCAGAGCGATCACTTTCGAGTTAATATTTGCCATGCGATCGGAAAGTTCTCGTCCTTTAATGTATCTGTATAATGGCTAAAGGATTATTAATTGTTAGACAATGAAAACTAAGATAACTTTCTGCAAACTAAACATACCTTATAATAATCTTCAATTGTTACTGCAGCGAGACTATTCAAAGAAGCAGAAACTGAGGATAAAGATGCACTGAAAATGCCTGCTACAAAAAGACCAGAAAGCCCAGGTATGTGTCCCATTGTATCCACAACATAATACGGCATAATCTACAATCAAAAAAGTCAATGATAATCTGCAACTGTCTATTTCATAATGTTATACCTGGTCAGGCATATTGATTTTCTTGGCACAAACCGGATCACATTTAGCATACTTTGAATAAATAGATAAACCCGCAAACGATGTGCTTAAGCTTAAAGCAGTTAGAATAGGCCAGTTCATCCAGAGAGCCTTCTGTGCTGCTTTCAAATCCTTCACGGTGAGATATCTTTGTACTTGAGTTTGATTCACAGCATAAAGAGATAGGAACGTTATGCCGCCTCCAATAATAAGTGTAAACCAAGAANNNACTTAAGTAATTCTGTGCGTCCGCCTTGTGTCGCCAGTTCCCAAATGCCGCTTAATCCTCCGAACTCAATTGCGGCGCAAATAATAATGCTGAAGACCGCGGCAAACATTAACATTGATTGAAAGACATCAGTCATGAGAACGGCTTTCATTCCGCCGATAGTTGAGTAGAATGTGCACACCAAGCCTACTGATAATATCGCCGCCACTTGACTAATGCCTGTAATTGCTTCCAATGCCAATGCAGGAGCATATAACACGACACCCATATAAAATACCATTTGCATTGTGTATGCTAAAGATGCAGACAACCGCGCCACAGGACCAAAGCGCTTCTCCAGATACTAAAAAACATTGTTTCGAGCCTATTAATATCATCTATAAATACGCCCGCGCTGCGGGAAACTTAATTTATGCTTTTGTTTGGTTTTATGTTGGACTCTTGAATATTGCAACATGTCAACTTTTATTTTTAGGAATTGAAATGTGCGTAGATGATACGCACCTCATATGCGCTGGTCGCTTGTAGGCGGAAGAAGACAGGCAAGTATAAGTACGCGGCGACAGGAGTGAAGATGCCATAAGAAATATTAATGATGATGAATTGGAATCCAAAAGTATAGTTCTCGCCAGAGACGCCCAGCAGTGTAATCGCCGACATGAATGATGCCATTAAAGAAAACGCTACTGGCAGGATTGGCATGTTTTTATCGGCGAGTAAATACTCCTAAAATCAATTTTAATTGATGAATAATAAACAATTGACATACTTATTAGCATTGTCACAATCAATAAAAACAAATTGATTGCAACTGAATGATATGTGATGTTACCTACTCGTAATGTTTTTTGTTTTCCTCCAGTGAATCTGTAGTAGACGCCAATGCCTGAAGAGATCAAAAGAACAATGGAAAGAACTACGTAGTCCCATACTCCAATTAGACCCAACGCCATGGTGATAATTTGGTAAATTTCCTTTTATGTTATAAATGACGCAAACGAGAAACGTGACGCAACTTTCACGTCATCTACAACAGAAATTATCTTAATCGTATTATTAATCGTAAAATCGTGGTTTATTTGCATACATTTATGTATTAGGTAACGCAATATTTCAGGTCTTATCAAATACGCAGAGCTAAATTTGACAGAGCATTGACATTAAATATTTAAATAACTGGAAGTGGTTTTAAGTTTTACAGTAAACAATATGCGGATGCTTTTAATGATTGGTGAATTGGAGGTTGAATAAATTTCTTGAGAACAAGAAAACACCTGTGTTAAATTCGCGAATAAATATTCTTAAGTCACTGTACTTAACTTAAGGAAGAATCCGCAAACTAATGTATTGAATGCATATTTGAAACAGACAACAATGTAGTTTGTTCAATTGTTCAATAAATTCTTAAAAATTACCTACATTTCTTATCACTAAATACTTTGATAAGTTAAAAAAAATTCAACATATGTATAATGTAAATGTTGACGCTGCATTGAGTCATAAACTTTATGCGAAAGAAATACGATTTAATTTAATATCAATAACTAATTACTGTTCCAAGGTCGTGGTTACATTTCAATAACGGTGCTAAAGAACATAAGTTGGATACACAAATAATTAATGTCAACTATTTTATCAAATTGCTGGTCAATTGCAAATATTGTTAAAAATTCTGTTAAGTTTTTACTACACCATAAACATTACTACTGCATGAAATCAAATTGTGCTTATGTTTCTATTATACCTGTGAAGCGCTCTTCTGGGCCATTATTTAAAAGGCTCGCGTGCACTTTGAATGAAATCGAAGTATATTTAGGAGGCAGATTAGAAAATCACGCATGTGTCCTAATAATCGCTACCATCGTTACTGTAACCAAAAAGTTAGCGATTGTGATTTTCCACGGACTCCACACACACGCGACTAGGAACTTACTGAATACGTTTCAAGCGCCGACCGACTTTGTACTCATGCTAAATGAGCCAGTTGTCCAGGACTGAGTTAAACTCCACCTTACGATGAAAATTCTACAAACAAACGAAGCAGCTAGAGTAAGTCTAAAAACAACTTTATGTATGAATATGGGGACTCTTCAAAGTTTCGATATATGTAATTCGCACACTTAGTTAATAGGCAGCACATTTCCAAGCCGTAAATAATCCATTGGATTTTAAAACAATCATATTTAATTTGGTAAATAGCCTACACAAGTCGATCTACATCATTGCAACAATTAGATATGTTAGGTTAGCGCTTGGAATGTGCTTAGAAATTAATCAATAAACTTTTGGAGTGTTTTTAGATTGGTATAAAAAGTTTTACAGTATAGATATTTTACATAACCATATTATAACTATATTTAATATGCAATTGCTTATAAAATTGATACACATTTTAACAAGTTTTGAACATTTTGCATCAGTTTCTAAAACCGCGCATGCAGATGGCGCTACTATGCAATTTTATTACATGTACAGTCAGCTGCAAGCGCTTGTTTATTTATTATTCAATCGTTACAATGCTACTTAATAAATACATGTTTCTAAATAATAATAATATCAAAACGTGATTTAATTGCGACTATGTCAGTAGCAATCGCTGTGAATATGACTATTAAGGTATAGGGTAAAATGTTCGAAAGTGGTGTCTTAAAAAACTGGAATGTCTACAATGAAAATCTTACTAAATTTATCGTGCTAAATAAAGTATGATTTCTAGTTAATACCAGTGTAACTAAATAACTCACTACGTGAAATAATTTATGAATCAGTAATTTAAACGGAATTCTTCGCATTTCAAATTAATTATTCAATACTGCGAGAGCCTATAGGAAAAATAAACAATAAATATTTAATGAACTATGCAAAATATTAGTATTTTTCGCCTTAAATAAGTGGCTGAACCTCAGAGGAAACAAATGAAGCAGAAGCATAAGCCAACATAACCTCTCAGAAGTGTTTGTGTCAGTGACAGTCTGACACACAGAGTGTTTACAAAATGCTCCTTCAGTTGCTGTAGTAATATGCATTATTGAAAGCTAAGGGCGGATTCCTAATTAAAACGGTGTGTTAAAACCGGAAGTGCGCCAGACATCGTACTAAGGTGTACAACCAGACGGCTGTGAACAAGTGTATGGAACGACCGGTATAGTGGAATCGTTTCTTGTTAAGCGAGAATGTTTTGTTCACCTGCGTTGTGATGTTCGCAATTCGCAACGCGGATGAACAATGACCAAAACATAGGTCGAGCGCAAACGAAGATGTCCGATAAGTTCATTGACAAAAATATCGCGAATCGAGCTGCAGTATCAACAATCGGAATCCAACTCTACGAGGAGTACGGCAGGCATTCAGCCGCCGACAGCATCAGCGCCAGTAGCGATGAGCTACAGATGCAGTACGATCACATGTACGCAACAAATCACAATGAAGAGAATGGCCTGGGCCTGTTAGTGGACGACAACCAGCATCAGCAACATCACCATCATCATCACCAAGAACACGACGACGACGAACACGACAGTGATAGCAACGGCACTCAGCCACCGTCCTGTCAGAATACCACAGAAAGTGAGGTTAACTTCATAAAAGACTTTCTGCTTATCCACTTGGATCTCATCCAGCAGCAGAATGACGATATTATAAACAAAGAGAGCAGCATCTTTCTCCTGCAACAAGAAAATCAACAGGTTCGTATTAAGACACAAACTATTTGACATGAATGAATATATTCTTTTATATTGATGAAAGTTTAGTTGTTTATTTATTGTGATGGTTGTTTTTGTTGTAGCTACGAGAACAAATTAAATTGCTTGAGGCGCAACTCAACGAGCGCAATAATCCCAGCGTCGAAACGTTGCAACCGACGCGCGAAGTTCATAACGCTGAAGATATGGTCATTGATTCGACAACAATCGTTGTTGAGCAAGTACCCATTGTGCAGCCAGCCTCCAACTTACAGGTGGTTGGTGTACCAGAAGAAGAGCCAGCTGAAGGTGTCAGTGGTCTTGTTGAAGCGTCACCCGCTGAAGAAGAGGCCCAACAGGACGAAGTTTTTCAGCCGCCCATCACAACGATTAAAACGGAAGTGTTTGAACGCGAGGACTTTAACGACTTTTCCGAGTGCGATTATTCCGCGAGCAGTTACACGATTCACTCGACTGGCAGCGATCAAATGAAGAATCTCAAGATGAGTATTCGCCGCAAGCGGTTGTGCTCTAATTCATCCGCGTTGTCTAATAATGGCTCAACATCAGACGAGAAGAAAAGTTTTCGGCATTCGCGCAAAAGACGAAAACGTATTGTGAAAAACGATGAAATATTGACTTATACGGAACAGTATATTACGCAAGTGGGGGATGTGCATCTAATGGACATCATTCGCAGACAGGAGCTTGCTGAAGAAGCTGCAAGGGCTAGTGAAACAAATTTAGAAGTAAGAATATATTATGTGGTGCTCAAATTGACGCCATATTTTAAATTGAATTTTAATTGTGAATATAGGTCCCTAGATGGCGCGTCAAGGTGTATACGAGTTGCTACTCGCTGGAAGGTACGGAAAACCTTGACGACGAGGTCTTCCTGCGAAGACATTCGCGAATGGAGATCGACGAAAAGCGTAGGAAGCGATGGGACGTGCAACGAATACGCGAGCAACGCGTTATTGAAAAACTTAAGCAACGGCAGGATAAAATCGAATCGAATAACAAAGGCGTTATTGATGAGGTGGAAATTGTGACGTCGCTTTGGCCTGCAACGGAGGAGATTAAGTTTATCGAAATGTTAGATGAGCTTCCAGTTTCTGCGTTCGGAGTACTTCTTCCGAAGATACAGCCTTGTGTATTTTCACTACCGTGGTTAAATAACGCGAATGTTAAGAGAGCTTTACGTCGGTCTGGATCGACAGGCAACTGTAGGCGGAGGCGGCGTAGCAGCAAGCGATAAATGTGTGGGATAATACAACGGTATTACCTTCTATAACAAAACATTAATTTGCTAGGTGTAATTCGTGTAAGTTTACCAGTCTTAAAAATGTCAAGATTGCAATCTCAGCGGCTTAGTATGGCAGCATTATATATTAATTTTAAATCATTACTAATCGCCTTTTCAGTGATAAATAGATACAAGTAGAACGTACTTATAGTGATGTAGATGGTATTTTTGTTTGTGTAGTCCGAGTAATTCGCAAGCATCTTATTCTGAATAATTAGCCAATTAGACATTGGATCGAATCTAAAAGAAGTGGAATTTAGGCTGTTCAATTAAGTATTATTATTATATATAATATTAATCAGTAATTCAAGATCGAATTGTCGAATTCATAAAATCTATCGTATTTAAATTTTTATTCATTGACTCGCAATGTCGTCAACACTTTGTAACCAAAATGTTTTATATTCGATTATATATGTTCGAATCATCTTTCAAAGATTTGGTTTTCAAATTTGCCCTTTGTAATTTGTATGCAGTATTTAAAAATAATTATGTACCTATACCATTCCGGTCTTTACTACGCATTCAAAGTATTGCCGACATTAGGCTAGTTTCAAAGATGTATCTGGAGAAAATTAATTGAGTTTAAAAACTTTGTGATTTTATTATTTAAGACATTATATATAGATATATTTAAGAATGAACGATATGAACAATTAGTGCAGTTTTTAACTGATATGGATGTTCGATATATCTATTTTCGTCTCACATATATATATACATATATCGAAAGCGTTCCAATATACTTCTACTTAGAGATTATTGTACATATATAAAAGGAAGAAATATGAATTAATTAATTAGTGTGGAAGCATTCATGGATTCCTTCTGTGGTTTATTGTAAAGCATCGAGGCTTCCATGGTTGTTAACAATAATTGAAACGATAAATACAAAACAGTATATAATAATAACATATGCGCATTCAGTGCTTTCAACGCTTAGAAGCATTTGCGATGGACAATGACCGGCCCCGACTCTTCATATTCCTGCTTCGAAATCCACATCTGTTGGAACGTGGTCAAGCTGGCCAGAATACTGCCACCGATCCATACGGAGTATTTCCGTTCGGGCGGTGCGATGATCTTGATTTTCATCGTAGGTGGCGCTAAAGAGGCCATTTCCTTTTGAATCCTGTCTGCAATGCCTGGGAACATTGTGCTGCCTCCAGAAAGAACAGTATTTGCGTACAAATCTTTACGAATATCCACATCGCAGCGCATGATGGAGTTGTATGTGGTTTCGTGAATTCCAGGAGTTTCCATACCTAAGAGAGATGGTTGGAACATAGCTTCTGGGCACCGGAAACGCTCGTTACCGATGGTGATTATTTGACCATCGGGCAATTCGTAGGATTTTTCATGGCAGTTTGTTGTTTGGGACTGGGACAATTCATGTTCGTAATCCAAAGCAACAAAGCAAATTTTCTCTTTCAGATCACGGATAATCTCGCGTTCGGCTGTAGTTGTAAAGCTGTATCCTCTTTCAGTGAGGATTTTCATCAAGTAATCGGTAAGATCACGCCCGGCGAGGTCCAAGCGAAGGATTGCATGGGGTAAAGCGTAGCCTTAACACCAAAATTTACCTTTTAATTTTCTAGTTGCTTTGACATCTGATACTACTCACCTTCATAAATTGGAACAGTATGTGAAACTCCATCGCCAGAATCCATTACAATACCAGTGGTACGGCCACTGGCATACAAAGACAAGACCGCTTGGATTGCCACGTACATTGCTGGAGAACCGAAGGTTTCAAACATTATTTGCGTCATCTTCTCTCTATTGATCTTTGGATTCAGGGGTGCTTCGGTCAAGAGCACAGGATGTTCTTCGGGAGCAACGCGCAATTCGTTGTAGAAGGTATGATGCCATATTTTTTCCATGTCGTCCCAATTGCTGACTATTCCATGTTCAATCGGGTATTTTACTGTTAAAACACCGCGTTTTGTTTGGGCCTCGTCTCCAACGTAAGAATCTTTCTGACCCATACCGACCATGATACCCTGGTATCTCGGACGCCCAACAATACTTGGGAACACCGCACGTGGTGCGTCGTCTCCAGCAAAGCCGGCTTTGCACATCCCGGAGCCATTATCTACGACCAACGCAGCCAAATCGTCGTCGCACATTTTAAAATTCTGGAAAACAAACATTTATAGATGAATATCTGATATGAATTTGTGAATTTCTAATAAACTTTGCAAGATGCCAGACGATGAGCAACTAATTAACAGGAGTGATGCACTCTCAATTTGAATATTTATGCGCTCATCCTTCCATGCTCTCGGTTCGCAAATTGCAATAAAGTGCGTCCGCACATATATTAGTTTCACACGTTGATTGCCTTTGTCTTACCGTTACGTTGAATTGACCAACAGTAGCAATCGCGAGAACTTAAAGATTGCGAACTTTATGTACTTGATTCACGCTTAACTTGTCTGCGCCTAATTGTATAATTTATAAGAAAGAAACTTGTGAATGTTTCTTGCGTTGCGCCGTACGCCACCAAACTGATTAATACTGGATGGTTGATGAGCTTTTATATCCGCATTAAGTCTTCTTCCACCTCTTCGTATAAATAATACTAATGCATTTATGGAACAATCTAACTATGCATTGTAATTTTTGTGTTGTATCCGTATTTTGGTAGACCATATATTTGTTCTCTAAATTTATTAATTTTCTACTTAAAAAAATTAGTACATTAAAACAAATTGATATTTAAATGTATTACTAATTAATAAGACTACATAAACCTAAATTAGCGAATTAGGTATTTATAAATTCAAATTTTTAAACTAATTCTTATGCGTATACAAATGATTGAAAGTAATATATTTTAATCAATTAAAAGTAAATTTAATTAATTAGCAGCTATGTTATTAAGGTTAATTAAATACTTTATTGAATGAACGTACGCATTTGCTACACAAGAAACAAGATTTAACTGGCATTGGCAATGAGCAAGTAACGTTACACCAATATTACTCAAGACTGAAGAAGTGTGAACAATTGAACGCCGTTGGCTGACCATTGGTCATCGCCTTATGCTTGTAATAATCTGGTTCAATAAATTCACTAACAGACTATTAATAATTTCATAATATTATAATAATCACTGATACATGATACATTAGCACTCTGAATTAAAATTATATACAAAGCAACAAACAAAAAAATATACAAATTCAGGTCATTAAGTAAGTTCAAGTGAAATATGTATTTACTGAGGTGAATTAATTGTTGCGCTTTTGTGCAGACGCATGCCGCTAAAAAATGCATGTGGCGCTTATTTTAATAACGCGAGCAATTGGGAATAACTTTCTGTCGTCTCTATATTTCCATTCGTTGCACTGCACGATATCCATTCATCAGTAGTATGTTTTTACGTATACTTTCAAGTTCATTCTCAATTCTAATTGTTTAGACGCGGCCAAGTGTCGCGTTATCATTGCATTGTCTGACCATTTCACCAACATGCTTATGGTTCTGATGGCTCTCCGCCTCATAACTTTCAGCAACTTGCTACTATTCGTGATATTCGAATATGCCATGTTAGTCGGAGCAAGGCAAATTATAGTCCATATAAACAAAAATTAAACTCAATCGAATACATACAGATGGCTGATGCCTGTCTATTGTGCTAATTTAATAGCGTACATGAAATAATGTAAATTAATGCAATTTTCGCGGTTTCTAATTTTGGAAATTATTTCTCCGCAATATTGCGTGTGGGAGCAGATCGTTTAATTAATTACACGGATATGAAAAGACCTGAATTATTGTTTGTAGATATGCAAATGTTTCCTGAAGAAAAGTTTGGAATAAGTTAAATATAAGAGATTTTGTAAGTTTACGCGTATGCATCTGATGGAATCCAACAAAGATGTACGAAACCGTTGGCGTTCAAGTAAACGCTCCACTTGCTCAAGCTCCTTGTACATTTGTAATGCGATTCACATCTTTCTCCTAACATCAACCATTACATACAAATCGTATTTACATTTCTCATATGGCAAATTAGAATTGCTCTAAATACAGAACGCATTTTTGGACATGTTCCTTAATTACATTTAATGGTTTAATGGCAAATTAAATTTTACACGTGAATTATGTGATGCAGTCACTGACTAATACAATAAGTGAACATTTGGCTCATTGTGAATAAATCTTAAGTTGTTCTATTCGGCGTAGATAATGTAAATGTTACATATATTTAATTTTACACCATGTGCACATTTTCTTATACATATTATCTTCATAACGACTTCAAATTATAAAATTACAAGCTTATTAACAATCCATTTTCAAATGCTACCATAATATGATCAATAACACTTCCCTATGTCGCAAAAAAACAATAAGTATAACGTATTATCAACAGAAATGAATGAAAACATTGAAAAAATTAAAATACCATTGATAACCAGCCTAAAATTAGCATGGTTCCTCCAATTGGAGCCAACTTGCCAAATTTGTTTTCACCAGTAAATGCATAATAATAACACGGTCCACTGAAGAGAATTGTGCCAGCAATAAATAGACCACCCGTCTGAAATAAAAAGTGTTGATTAAGTTAATAAGGTACACAGAATATCTTACCATTGCTGGGTTCTTTGCCATAGGAGCCCCGAGCAAAGCTAAAGAATGAAAGAAGTGCATTTTATTAGCAGAATCAGCAACAGCCTTTAGTTCTTGTATTTGGTCTTTAGGATACTTCTTGTGAGCCCCATAAGCAGCTAGTGACACAGCCATTGCTCCTGAGAGTCCCGCAATCCTAACAAAGGGTCCAGCTTCGCGAGCCATGATCCAAAGTGGTTCGGTTTTTGTGATTATTTGAACGCTGGGCTGGGCATTACCATTATTCGCGAAGTTTACGATCGGCTATATTATGTAATATTAAACGTGTTAATAACTGGATTATGATGGAGATAACCTCAATTACCCTTAGAATCGCTTTAGTTGCACCGGTGACGCCTTGGGAAATAGGATTATCGTACAAGACGTAATTTATGCTTTCCATGTAGCCCATTATAAGTTGCTCATAGAAATCGGTTAAACCGCTAAAATAGCACTTCAATAATTTTATAGTTATCACTATCAACCGGTTAATGTTGTTTTTTAGGTGGAACAAAACTATTTAGCAGGGAAATAAACGCAACTTGAACGACAATACTCCATCAGATGACGGCTTTACAATGGGGTGGAAGGGATAGGCTGAACAAGTCAACTTTATTGATTTCTTTCTGCACGATCTTTGCAAACGGAATCTGCACTAAATGTAACATAAATGCTGATTTTAGAATGTAAATGAATTTAATTAATTATGATTTAATTAATTATGATGTTATGTGCCAAAATAAAAATATCTGTGACAAATTTAGACGTCGTTTGCTTTTGGCATTAATAAATAAAATAAACAAAATGGAGTTTAGAGCCATTTAATAAATTTATTTAATATCCATCGTTATAAGAATAGTCTCTGTGATTGTAACGATTTCCTGATTCGTAATCCCTGAAACGTCTGCCTTGGCCCCCTGCGTTTCCAAAACGACCTCCTCGTTTTGACCGTGGATACCAGTTTGTCATTATTGGTGGCGGTGGAATCCCATTTTCATAAACTGCTCTATATTCTGGATCTTCCATTGTGTATCTATTCACATAATCACGTTCACATTCTTCAAGAAAAGCTTTTTGTTCAGTAGTTAACTCAGCCATGTTTACAAAACAATATTAAACCGGTAACATAACCTTATATTTAATGAAAGCAAAGAAAATTTTATTAAAATACGCCTAGTTGCCTATGTTAAAATCCAAAATTGTATTTTAAAATATTACATTACTTTGGAAAGTTTTTAATGCAAATATCAACCAATAGAAGGTTTTAGTTATAAACGTTTAATATAGAGATAATTTCTTAAATATTTGTTTCTGCGATTTTTATTGCTATATTGTTTAACGAACATGATGTCTGCTAATTACTATTCAAATGATTTATTACAAGCATAGAAACAATCAAATACTTAGTTCCTTTATGTTATGTAACAGCTTCAATTTGTTTTGTCTGTTATTTTGTCTAGAAATTCGTTAAATTACAACGAAAAACAACATAATCAAGCATTGAGCTTGTTATTTATTTTAATGAATAGCACTTCAATAATTTTATAGTTATCACTATCAACCGGTTAATGTTGTTTTTTAGGTGCGTCTGCAGATAATATTTATATGTTTATCTTCTATTATGTGATGACTGAGAAAATATCTTTCAAGCAGGTCACTTGATAGAGCATTGAAGTAAATATTTTGTTTTATATTATAACGTGTTAGCAACTGCAATCATTGCAATGGCCCGGACCGACTCAAATTTTGTAGATATGAAATTCATTATAAAAACGATCCAGGCGCAATGTTTGAATCAGTCCGTTGTCATCCATCCACAAAATGGGTCACATTACAGTAGGACTTTTTGGTAAGCCAACCCAATTCAAACTTAATTGACTTTATAACTTTAGATTTTCTTTTTCTTTTGCTCACAGTATTAGCGGTTTTCGCTTCGGCGAATGCCTTCTACACCTTTGTGCCCGAGGGCAAAGAACTGATTTATGAGTATCACGGCGTTGTTACCGCCGGCACTCATCTTCCACTTACATTCGCATCCGTATTTGATCTTCATGGCAATCTTCACGTGCAAACTGACAAGAACTCCACTTTTGTGCGCTTCTCCGACCTGAAGTACAAAATGCAAAATGGCAAATTCGATTATTGGCATGAAATCGACGCCAAAGAAATTGACCTACCCAAAGAGTTAGAAGTCTTTGAACATCCCTTTAAAGTCGTCTACGAACCTTGTGGTCATGCTCTGGGCATCGTTGTTGAGGCGGATGAACCTCAATATGCCGTCAATATCAAGCGAGGTGTAGCTTCTTTATTGCAAATGTACACCGAGAAGTTACAATGGGACAAGAAACACCCATATGCATTCCATGCCAATGAGCATACCTTGTACGGCAAAGGCCCAGCTTACTACACAGCTTACCCACATACTGATGGTTGCTGGAGTGTGAAGAAAATGTTTGAGCCGCATAATTTCCATCATTTGTACGCTCATCTCAGCACCAGTGCCCATTTGTCTACTTGTGACATTCATTACGACGAGCCTTTGACCCGCGATAGTTTCCAAACTTACCACATGGTTAAGAAAGACGGAGAGTTTGTGGTAGACACTTTGGAAAGTAGCGGAGGAATTTATTACACACCTTATGGAGGCAATGCTTACGCGTTCCATATCCATATGAACCAAACATTGACTCTGGAGAAGATTGAACCAACATCTACTCCAATGACGTTCAAGAATGAAAAGTTCTATCATGGTTTGACTTTCTACGCTGCTGACTTCACTCAAATGGAAAAGTTTGCTGATATTTTCCATGGGCGTCGCACTTATGACTACCCTAAGATGTTGACTGAGCTAGAAGAAATGCTCTACGACACTGTAAAGTATATTCATGAATACCACTTGGACATGAAAGAACCTGACTGGGCACGTGGTCAACTGATTAATCGAATGTTGGTACTTATGTTCCAACTAGACGAAGCACATCTTGAAACCCTCCATGGCAAATTCTTGCAGAAGACTGGAGATGAAGATAAGGAAGCTCTTCATGTCTACTACCACATGTTGCCATTGATTGGAACTCATGCTAGTTACATGTATATGATGAAGCTGATGAAGACTAAGAAAGTTAAAGATAAGTTGGCTTTAGAATGGCTCCAGAACATGCCATTTAATGTCAAGGAGCCCAATAAGATGTTGATTGATCATATGAGCGAGATGCTCAACTGGGGAGATGAACTCTCTGTGGATGTGCGTAAAGCAGCTATTATGGCATTTGGTAACTTCCTCGAGAAGGCTGTTCTCAGATATAACAAATTAAATCATATCAGCAACTGGAGTGGCCATGAAGGCCATGAGCACGTAGATAACTTTACTCCTGATTATGACTTAGACGCAGTTTTCCCAGGGCCTAAATACTACGAGAAATACATTATTATGATTGGCGAGAAAATGAAGGTTGAAAAGTCAACTTCTCTCCGTGCAGCTTACATCGCTGCTTTGCATAACACTCACATGAAAAAGGGCATTCAGTATTTGTGGCCCATCGCGTACGGTGAACAATGGGACGACAATTATCTACGCGTTCTTGCTGTTACTTCCATGGGTGCGCTTGTTGGCCACAACGAAGAACTCGCTTATGAATTCTTTTGGCCTATTCTGAGTGACAACAAACTCCCAACCAACTTGCGTGTTGCTGCCTATGACCAACTTATGAAGACTCATCCAACCGTCCAGCGATTGATCAATCTCTTCTGGCAGATGGAGTATGAACCAAACTTTATGTTCTATCAATACCACTACAGCTTCTTGGAGCATCTCAGTCACACTACTGATCCCTGCAAATACGATTTTATCACCAGCGTGAAGCAGATTTTACGATACACTGAAAAACCAGAGAAACATGGCCTTACTGGTTACTATAACATGGACTATTTTGATACCAAATATGAATATGGACATCAATTTGAGGGATGGTTTGTTAACGTTCCTTGGGAATCTGCTAAAACTATGAAATTCCGCGTTGACATGACCATGGATAGCGCCAAGTTTCCAATGTATGGCTTTATCGTTCACGTTGATGGCATGGAAGCTTCCATCTTTGATGATGTTTTGCTTTATTCTAAAGACTCTACTAAGATGTTCAACTTTGAAAAGGTTTTCAAGGCTTACAATGATATCTACAACAACAAGAACATCCGCATTGATATTGGCATTACTAAGCATGGACAGGCTATTATGACATATCACTTTGATTCAACCAACATTAAAGAACTGGCTCAGTTCTTTGATTACTTTATGGGAGAAAAATTCAACTACGTGAAGAAGTATTTTAGCATTGCCTATCCACTTCAAACAAATATCATCGTTCCAACTGACATTGGATTCCCCGCCGTTTTCAAAATCTACATCCCAACTGTTTACTTCTTTGATTTTAAAATCACCAAGGATATTGTTAACAAAATGATCACTTACCAATACGATACTCATGTTAAAGAATGGTCTCATGGTCAAATTGGTCTTCAGTTCTACAATCCATTCTTGGATACTTTCCAAGGAGTTCAACGTGTGATCACTTACGATTGGGTGCAACCATTCTACTTTGATCTAAGCATTAACCCAGCTCAACAGAGCTTGAAATTCTCGTGGAAACGCCACGATGATCCACAAAAAGACATGTTTGGTATGAGGACCAACGCAGCTACTGTTACCTACTTTAGAGATGATCAAAACAAAAACGTTTTGAAGCAGTCTAGTCCAGAATCGAAGAATTATGAGCTGGTTACCTTTGGTGATGAACACCAAGAAAACGTAATTATTTTTGTTTGACTTAAAAGTATTAATACTAAATAATAATTATTTTTGTATTTCAATAGCGTATCATCTATGAAAATGACAACTCTAATACTGGCTATTACCAATACGTCGCGAGATTCAACAGCGATGCCTGGAGCACTAACATGACCATCTTCAAGTACTATCATTTCTTGCATTATGCTCAAAACTACCATACTTGGTTTGGTCATTGGTTCCTCACCAAACTTCATGCTCTTATGCACTCCATCGCGCAACCCTACCCATATGCCAATGGCATTCTTGTCCGTTCAGAAGTGAGCAAGAAATTCCCTGTCACCAACGTCGATCTTAACATCCGTTTCACTCGCGATTACAAACGAGGAGAAACGTGGCTGTTCCCTGGAACTAAGTACAACTTAAGGGCTACCTACTCTGTCAAAAACAACGATGCTACGACTAAATCATGGGACGCAAATATTATCCTGGATACTGAATTGGGTCACACTGGTAACAACCTTAAGGCTATTTTCAGCCGTATTATTCCAGGCCAGAAAGAATTCCGTATTTGCGTTGACAGCAATCGCAAATACACCGAGGCAGGCATTGAAGGTCACAGCACCATTGCCATGAGCCATTCTACTGAACCAAAATGCACCAAGGATGAAAAAATTATGGAAGTTCACGTCAAGGGCGAAAAATTGCCAGAACAATTGGATAACAAACATCTTTATGGTGCGTGCTATGAGCACATGTGGTCTGATATCCACTCCGTTAACTCCCTGCAATGCTACTACGAACGTGACTCCTTCCGGAAGTGGACATATGATGTAGAAACCTTCAACATGCCGACAGAGTACAAAGGATACATTCACCGTTTCTTTGACTTTATCAAGATGAATTATATCAAGTATTTCACTATGTACGAACAAGCCAGCACTGAAATGGAAAAGGATAAGTTCCAAATCGTCCAAGAATACCCAATGATTGGAGATAAAGTCAACTTGCACGTTTACACCCATGACCATGACTATAAATTTGGAGGAATTCCATTTGAAAAGTTCCCGTACTATAAGTTTAATATGCTTGCCACCAAACATTTCTCACCAATCTTCAGACTGATGCACACCTTAGGTTGGACTAAAGTGTGCGATATTCATCCCACATCTGTTGGTGTTCATGGCGAGTATCATGATTTTGTCATTCCTCAAGAGTGGACTCTCTTCTTTGGTGAATCTGCAACTGACGCCAAGCATGGTTTCTGGGTTAAGAAAGTTGGAGAACATGCTTATGTATGTATTTCTTTTTTGAAATGATTCTACAAGTCTATAATTTAAATTTTTCTACTTAGGGTTTCAAAATGATGCATGGCGAACACAGCATCGAAGTCGTTCCAAGCGGTCGTCATCACTACGACATTACCATCGACGGAACAAAGGTTCCAGAAGGTCAGTACCAAGTTGACAAAGATTGGGTCTACGTCGACTGGGTGAAGGAAACTGGTGTTCTTAGTGTTGTCTGCATGCACACAGGCAACCATATCTTATACGACGGCATGCATATTCAAGTTGAAAGCCCAAACATTGACAACACAATGTATGGCAAATGCGTTGGTAAATAATTTCAACGTTGAACCTTTTATTACTTTTTTTTTCAAATTGCATCTATCAAAGAACTGATTTCATGTACAATAGTTTTGTATTGATAAGCCAATAAAATACATTAATGAAATAACTTTAATTTTGATTAACATTTATATTTATTTAAAAATCGTAAGCTTGATCATTGGACTTTGAAGGCTTAAACAAGAATTCATGGTATGATGATAATAGTTCATCCATTTTGTAACCTTGCGTAGTTTCCCAGAGGATTTTCTCTGAACGTTGAACATTGCCAACCGATAGAGAGAAGAATGTGTTACCAGAAGACCAATTAACAAGGTCACTTAATTTATAAGTCAAAATAATTTCCTAAAAATAAAACAACATTTAATTAACAATTAATTTTGCAGAAAACATTATAATTACCTTAGATTGAGGATTGATTTTATGTATACCGTGTTTGTTAATTGCAACTACAAGTTCTTCATTTGCCTGAACATCTTTAACATCAAAGAATGTTGATCCAAACATAGGCCATTTTGCAATAATGTTTAAGAACTCAATCTTGGCATCATCGTCCTTCATATGCTTGATTTTATTATATTTCTCAGTAATCCTACTCTTCCAGTGCGAAGAAGACTTCATTTTGTTCAAATAATACGGAATAATTACGTTAAGAACTTTTGGCAAATCTGAGAGTTGATATTTAATGTGTAGTATTAAAGCTGCCAGCATACTAGCCTCTTCTTCACTACATTTATGATACCCCTTCAAGTATTTTTGCATTTCTTGATTATAGTGGAAAATAATATCTGCATTTCGGTCTTGGCCAACCTTCATGTCTACCCACAATTTTCTAATAAAGAAGACAAGCAGTTTTGGTATAAATCGTTGGGCACCTGAGACTGTCATATTCTGGGTAGACATGCTGTTAATCCAATCGTAAACTTCATGCCAGAAGTCATAGAAGTATACGTTACTTGGAATAGAAAATGCTTTCTCACCTACCATGACAATCAAACTAAACTCATCCACGCTGTTCAAATGCAAACGAGTTTTTAATTCTTCGGCGATGTCTGATGCTTTGCTGAAAGCGTCAATCATGCAACTTTCATCCGAATCATCGGGGAAGTAAATACGGTGGTAAATCTCAAAGAATGATTGTTGTACACTCTCAACTTCAATTTCAACCGGCGGATATTTACGACTTTCCAACTTCTCAGTTTGTCTTTGGAGAAGTCGAGTAGAGCATACTTCTGCCAATGGGTGAGTGCGTGAAGTTAAAAATTTGTTTGTTTCTTGAATTAATGCTGCACTTGGTAAGAAGAGACCTGTAACCAAGTACATCAACTCCCAGCCTTTACGTTCGCAATGATCCATTGGATTATAAGTCAATTGTCTCATAATCTGGCAGTAAATCTCGTCCTTGAGAAGATTGTTATCCATACACGGGCCGAACATGTTATTTATGTAAAGCATACTGTTGTTTTCTCTCCCAGGCACCAACTCCATGTATCTTAAGATATTTGTAAACATGTCACAAGCTTTTGTAGTCAAATTTTTGTCAGAAGCTTCCACAACAGCACGAAGAAGTGCTTGGCTCATTGGTTTTGATGTAAACTTCCACAATTCTTCTGTTTGTTTAGTAGAAACGCTTCCAAGAACCGATGTAGGCTGTTGAGTAAGACGTCTTGATGCTCTGAAGTGTTCCGCAGCGTAATGTGCTAAGGTGTGTTGCTTTAAACGTTTTGTTGTATCGCCCTTTGAGCGCTTGTAACTCAAAAGACCCTTTCTGCAAGCATCTAGAATTTCTTGGGTTGGCGGTTGCAGAGTAGGAAGAATTCTGACAAGTTCCATGTTAAAGTCACCTTGACGACCTCCACTTGTACCCGTAGCCCAAGTACTCACATCTGCACCAGTAAGATTGTCGGCTAATGTTATGAGATCACCACGTCTAAATTGAAGGTAGTTTTCTTCTTTGGAATCTTTCTCAGCTACGCAATACTTAGATCTTTGCATCAAACCGTGCAAAATGTTAGACAAAACATTACTCATGCCATTGGCCTCTGGGCTTTGAAGTATTAACTCCTCACTGGTAATTGCTTCAATAACGACTGAATTTAATTGAGAGTTTTCTTCTGGTCTATAAGAAACTCTCAAAACTTCTGGGTAGGATAATTCTAAAAGTATCTTTTCTTGATTGTCGATAAAGAAAATTCCACTCCAGTTAATCGCAATTATAATAGTGCTCTTCTCAAGGTCCAATCCAGACACCACAACAGCTTCAAAGAACTTAGAAAACATAATCGGGAAACTAAGCATTGCATTTCTAACAATTTCGCCCTTAACTTGGAATGAAGTATGTTTTTCTCTGACGGCAGGCAGTTGTGTAAAAGTTTCATATACTTTCTTCTTAAATCCATCAAGATTGCCACGTTGTAAAACTAATTTCGGCACATAGTCTTGTAGTTTGGCTTCTAAGGTGCTCATATTTAAATTAGGCCCATTGTCAATGTAATATCTTTGTGCTACCATTGTAGCTGACATTTCATCTTTTGGATACCCATATTCTCCGTGCTTGAACCCACTAACAATTTGGTGGAAGATCAAGTCAGTTGCAATTGGGTCTTGTTTAGGATCATACCAAGGAATGAACATTTCAAAGCGGTACATCAATTTCCACAAGCCGGGTTCTTTCTCTGATTTTCCTAGTTCTTTGGCGTATTGTTCGCATTGACATATGGCGTCCATTAGATGATCCTGATCATTACCCACTGACATTACCTTGTCACAACAAGTAATAAACAACGAGAAGCCATCTCGGTCAGTGATATTTAAAGTTTTTGCGATTTCTGAGCATATTTCTTTGGCAGTGGTAGCGCTGTCTACATTTACAGTTACAATTTCCTTGTTCATCAAATAAACTTCCACTTTAAGTTGTTCCTTTGTTTTTGAAGCAGTCATTTCCATACTGGCAGGTGGTTGACTTCTGGGGCCATTTTGTTTTGTGCGAATTAATCTTGCTTCTATATATGGAGCGTAACTTGGTGGTCCAGCAACTCGAATGAAGGCTCGAAGATAGTTATAGAGCGAGTCTGAAGGTGGGAAACATCCAACGCAAAGTGACATCAAGATCCAGCCTTTGGTTCTTGAAGGTTCACTTGGGTTAGAACGTAGTTGTTTAACAATTTGACATAATATTTCATCTCTGAAATAATCGAACAAAATTAACAATAAATACCTTAGAATTTTTAGAGAACAAACCTGAGTTCAGTTCGTAGAATACCATGGCCAATAATAAAGTAAATCTTATCAATGTTTTTCTTTCTGGTATTCATCCAGTCAGAATACATTTCCATACCTGCATTGTCAGCCACTAAACCTCTCTTTAAGTCTTCAAGAAGTTTATCTTTCCGTTTCAATGTCTTGCTGAGATACTTAGATCTTTGCTCTCGAGTCATAGTACTCATGCTTTTTTCCAATTTTAAAATATCTTGATATTCCTTTCTATTGGCAAAGTTTCTACCAATAGTTTGGTTTATTTTTGTCATTATAGCTTTATCTTTCTTAGTAGATTCCAATGGAGGTTCGGCAATATCTCCCATGAACCGCTGAATTGTGAGCCAGATTGCCTGCGCTGCAATGATATCATCCGGCGTTGGCAACTTGTATCCTACGTGTAGCGGAGCTCGAAGTCGTTTTTTACTGAAATAATCAGTAGTTGTGGGAGCGAAATGCGTGGCAGCGTACTTAGGAAACGCGTACTCGCTTAAGTCCTCCGATGCTTCTTTCTTTATAAACTGTATTAATAAAAATCCTTAAGTGATGAGAAAATGTATGAAATGACTTTTATGATTTGTAGAATGAGAAATACTTACTGAAGTAGTTTCAGAATCGTACTGTTCTAAAAGTTCATCCAAGTCATTGAATACTCGCATTGCTTCGTGGTCTTCCTCCAGAGTGGCAGAAGGTGGTTGTATTTGATCTCTCTCCACCTTTTCTTTTTCTTTTAGTTCATACTCCATGTCTAGTTGCGCCAGACGCTGCTTGAAGTTGTTTTCGGCAAGATATTTATAATTCTTGTTGCCTTCAGATTTATATGTGCGTTCTTCTGAACGACGCAGTTGTACAGCTTCAACAATTCTACCCATTTTTGTATTTTGGCGGATGTGGTATCCTTTTGCAAATGCTTGAAGTCTACAAATGCCCGCACGTAGTTTTCTGTAATAGAATGTTTGTTCTCTGGAGCGGATACACGCTTGAAGTCGATGGTATCCTCGTTGAAGACGGAGGAATCTTTCGCGGTAACCTCGGGCTCTGAAATGTTTTTGGAAGACGATGGCAGCAGCCCGCAACTTTTGGTACCTGCGTCGATAAATCCAGCCACGAATACATTTCTGGAGTATAATTATGTATTTGTGTAAAATTCTGCGTCGTTCTTCTTCTAAGTAAGTGTTTTCTGTGTCTTTTAGAAAAACTTTAGTGTAACCTATTTGGTAATCTTCTCCATTGTGAAAATTTGCTTCACAGATTTTCTTTGCAGCAGCTTTTGGGTCTTGGCGATGATCTAAATTCATAACTAAGAACCTAAAGCGGTTTACAAAGTGTGGAAATTCGTGTCTGATTGGATATCCAGCTTGACGTATCTTAGCTGTTTCCATCATTCCAGAATATCTTAATTGTCGAACACAAAGTTCTCTGTCAAAGAGCTGAAATAAGAAAAAATATATAAGATTTTTTATTATTATTAATGCTTCTAGTTTAAGAAATACCGCGGGCTTCTTTTCTTCATTTGGTTTAATCGTCCGCACAAAGAATGGTTGACATTCATTAAGACTTTTCATCAGAATGTCTAATGAACTGCGAAATTGTGAGGATAAAGTGTAAGATTTAGTCTTAGGTCCAATCTCTTGATCGTCAATCTTAAAAATCCCTTTAATCAGTGGTTTAGAACTGTTAGTTATTACCAACTTTAGATCCAGACTGAAACTGTCGCGATTTTTCTCTAAAAATCCATTGATTTTGTAGTTAACATTTCCGGCAAAATGCTTGACCCCAAATAATGGCTCAACGTCAAACTTGGGTTTGATATAATGTGGGTTCTTTCCATGTTGCCCATGCAACTTTGACAACATGGATAAATCAGTCCCTTTAGGGAATCGTGTTTCTTCATCGACTAAACTCATAAGATTCATTGGTTTCATGCCAATCATGTCCAAGATTTCCTGATTGTCCACAAACTTAATATTATGCCAGTTGATTCCTTCCTTTGAATAGTATTCTTGTTCCATTTTAAAAATATGTTTAACAAAAAATTGCTGCAGGTTTTCATTGGCATAGTTAATGCAAAGTTGTTCAAAACTGTTGATAGTAAAGTTTTCAAACCCAAAAATATCCAAAACGCCAATTGAATTTTTACGTAAGTTATTACTTTGGCAGATGGTAATGTTTATTTTGTCCACTAAATAGATAAAAAGCTTGCCGTAAATGCCTTTGACAAATGCATCTTTTGAGTCACTTGCTTGCTCCTTTGATAAATCTTGAGTGACTTTGTCTCCAGAAACCATGATAGATTTCCTTGTAAATGCTTTACCCAGTTCCGATTTATTGACATCAAGCAAATCTGCAATTTTCTCTAGAAGTTTTCCATCTGATACTTCAGAAGTTTCCATGTTCTTTACAGTTTGGCCTTTGAACGTGACGTTGCCAATATGTAAACAAGCTGCCAAGGTTTCAAACACCATCCAAGTCTCTTTGTCGTCAAAGTTTAACACTTTAAATGCATTTCTTATGTCCGCAAACTCCTCTTGTTCATTGCGACCATCGCAAGTAAGACTTTTGCCCTGATTTAAATATTTAAACGAAGATGCATTATCCAAATCTAATTTCTTCTTCTCATCTTTCGTCAGTCCAGCAATCATGGAATAGAAAATATGATAATTCCTTTCGCCTTCATTCAAAGAAACAATTCTAGACTTTTCAAGCAAGTATTGATCAATTTTCGCTCCAATTATTGAATCCTTCGCAAAGTGAATGTCAATATATTTTCCAAACCGTGACGAGTTGTCATTTCGCACAGTTTTTGCGTTACCAAAAGCTTCCAAGATAGGATTTGCTTGAATGATTTGCTCCTCAATCCAGGAATGCTTTCCACTGACAGCGGCCAGGTATTGAAGGATCAGCTTTGTTGATTCTGTTTTTCCAGCACCACTTTCACCACTTATGACTATGCATTGATCTTTTCTTGACTTCAGCATGTTGTTGAAACTTGCATCTCCTGTGGCAAAAATATGCGGTGGAAGCTCATGAATTGGTACATTTCTATACTTTTTGATCAACTCAGTGGTATAAATGGGCAATTTTTCATACGGATTTACAGCGACTAACATGCTTCCTGTATAAGTATAAATATTCTTCTTAAAGTATCGCATTTCAAGATTTCGTAGAATAGAATATTCTTGTAGATCCCCTAAAGTGATCATGTCTTCTACGTCTTTGATGCATGTTGAGTGCATCAACTTGATGACTTGCTCTTTGTCCACGTAGATTTCTTTAGCCGAGTCCGTCTTGATCTTGATGCGTTTGGGTTCAATCGCCAAGATTTTCCCACCAATCGGGATAGAAAATTCATCCTTACTGACTGGTTGAATCCACACATGATCCGACTTAAAAATGAAATCATTTATTAATATACCTACGTTGACTATACTATCTGGTTTACATAAGTGATGGATTATATCACAAGAGAGTGTGTACTCGTTATCATTTCCTACGTTAGAAAAAATATTATGAAAGTTTTTGATAAGGATCCTGTATAGTACATTAATCAATAAATGCCTAAATATTTCTAAGTGGTAAAAATGTGATTATTTAAATAAATAATGCTACTAATAATGCTACTTTTATAATAGTAATAAAACTTTACTTACGACGGAAATATTAGTAGCCATTATAGTAATAAATTTGAATTTTAATTGCTCTTGTTTTCTAGCCTATTCCATGTTTTAGTGTCTAGTGTAATATTCACTATAAACTGCCAGCCATCTGAGCACCTGAAATAAACTGAATCACCAAGTTTGCCAATGTCGAAAACATATCAGCGGTAAGCAAGAGATAAACGATAGATAAAATAAATTCAAAGGCAATGTCACGCAACATTAACAATTTATTTTCATGATAAACCAATTTTTTGATAAGAATATCAAATTAATACTGCCATTCATAAAATTGTAGAAGATTACAAACTTGATACTGTGGTATCAGAAAGTCTGACGCTTGTATGTAGTTCATCTGATCTTGCTGAGTGTGACAAGGTGTGACAGGGGAGACGGGGATGAAAACGCTGATTTTAGCGTGACATATTTTATAAACGGCCCCAAACCTCAGATCCCATTGATATATATATATCAAATGAAAGTACAAACTCAAAACAGTTCTGAAATATTCGCCATAGAACGCGAGATATTCGAGTTTGAAATTGGACTACCTTAAAAGTTCTACCTCAGGTTTAAAGGAAGTGAAGTGTATTTCATGCCTTAATTTAAAATTATAAACTTAAAAAACTATAAAATCTAAGGCAATAGCCCATAAAATAAAGCGTAACGCACGAGTAACACCCTTTGAAGGCTCATCGCCAACGCACAACTTTCTTGTAGCGTTAAGTTGAAAAAGATCATCCCAAAATGATTTATTTTAGATAGTTTAATCTTGACAAGATGAATGAGTATATTTTCACTCATATGAAACAGCCATCTCATTAAAATCTATAAACAATTATCTTGACAATAACACATAATTCTATATGTTTCTTTCATTTTCGGTTAAACAATCCTTGGTTTTAGACTTCTAACAGCTTAACACATGTAACATTATACATAGTTTTAATCTTATTGTTAGTTAACGTACTTCACTTTCTGTTAGTTGTTATTGTTAGACAATGTTGTATTAGACCATTATGTATTATAATTATTTGTATGCTTGCATGTACCACAGGTACCCATCCTATAATATTTCTGACAAAGTTTACACAAGTAATTTAGAAACAGTTGTTAGGTATAGATTCGTCCGTTTGTTAGTAGTAGTAGTAGTAGTGAAGAGTTTACCTTTGAAACGTGTGATTACCCCTAAGATCTATTACCCTGTCAAATAGCACTGTGATAACCATTCAAACTAACACAAATTTTACATAAGATATTAATAATTTAGTTAGAAACTTGTAAAAGAGTGTAAAAGGGAAGTATCACATCAATCAAATTAAACTATCGATAAAAATCTTAGAATTAGTACATACAAACAACAGTTTTTATAGTAAGTTCATTTACATTCAGTATCTTTGTTTAAATGCTTACTTACTTTACCAAGTTCTTTAACTTTACAATAATCTACGACTTAATTAACAATTAATTTTGTTCGCTTACAATTAGAGCACGTTGAACTCTACGTTAGAATAATACTTAATTTCTTGATTGTCTAACAACTTGTCTTCTAACTGATTTTATTCAACATTTTCTTTATATAATAGTATTTTTATTGATTTTACAGATCATTTATAGTTATAATTCTCTTTATTGTATTATCACAAAGATTTAGAAAGGACAGGAGGTCTGCTCATTCGATTTATGTGGTGTTATTAAAAGGTGCTTCATCTCGAGCAGATTCCCGAGCTTCAGTGAAGAAGTGAGCTTGCTGATATTGACAAAGTGCAGTGCATAGCGCCAGGTGACGGTGATAAATCGCTTGATAGCTGATAAGATGTCACTTCCTCGATCTTTTCCAAATCGGCTGCGCCTGCCGAGTTCTGTTTGCACAACTTTCTTGGGGACTAGCAAATAAGCAAATATATTAATGGTCTTACTGATTATGTATTATATTTACCATGCGCTCTTTCTCTTTTTCATCTGTCGGAGGTCGATCAAGACTGTACTGTCGTCGGAGTTTCCCTACGCGGTCCTTGGGACTGAGACACTTGTAGTGATTGTAGGGAGTGCTTAGGTCTTCCTCTTCAATGCGCCGAGGTCGCTGGCGATGCCCTATCAATGAGCTGGTAGAAGCTCCAAGAAGGGCAGCCGCAACGTCGGAGGCCGACACTGGCGTCCCCAAAGACACGCCAGCGTTGTCGCTGGATGTGCTTTTAACAATATGGTGATGCAGTGGGTGCTCTCCCGAGACGGAGACAGACACGGAGTGATCTTGACTGCTGCGGATCAAACTCGAGAACTTGGAGCATTCCATCGTCTTTATGAAAGTCGGATCCGGCGCCGAGGCAATTCTACAGCGAATCAAGTTATATTGGTGTGGATTAAAGGCTATTGACATTTCAAGATGAGTCTGGAGAAGTCGTAAAGACATTTATACGAACAATATATTTACATTTCAATTTAAGAGTCGAAAGGATCTAATTTCGCCATAAGAAAAAAGTCTTATAAAATATGTACCTGTTTGAGTCGTCTGCGAGGGTGGCGTTCATGTGGATTCCAGTGTCGCTATCCATTGAACCCTCCGACGTCATCTTGATGTCGTGGGAGATTAATTCACTCTCGTCCAAACTGCGCCGCGATCAAAATCAACGAACCCATTTTCAAGATTATGCCAATCCAAAGCATGCGCCAGCAAAAAATCCAGCCGAGAACGGGAATAACAAATATAAGTACATGGAGGATGTGGGTGGAGCAGACAGATAAATTAAAAGTTTTGCGCAATTTCGGCGAGACGCCAAAGCAATTCCAATTCTATTCCGCAAACAACAAGACTCACCCGTGACTCTCCGCCATCGTGGGTGGCGTGGGCAACGGCTTGTCAAAGCCAGCTTTCCCTAATAGCCAGTACGTATCCATGGTGCCTTTACCTTTGACCTCCGTCGGTCCTCGATATTGTAGCATGTACCCGCCGGCCATTTCCAACCGCTCTTTGGTCGCCCGAGATAAGTGAATGCGCCACGCAGCGCCAGTACTCTCCATCCTCGAGGCAGTGTTCACGGTATCTCCAAAAAGACAGTACCTCGGCATTGTAAGACCTACGACCCCAGCGCAACAGGGCCCTGTGTGCAGACCGATGCGCAGTCTAAGCGGGGTCATGGGAAGATGCCGAATGCGAAATCGTCCGCTTTGATGTAAAAGATCAAGCGCCATCGTGGCAACTTGTTCGGCATGGTCATGGATGGCTGTGGGCAAGCCCCCCACAACCATATACGCGTCGCCTATCGTCTCGACTTTATAAACGTTATACGCATTGATCGTCGCGTCAAAACATGTATAAAGATCGTTAAGCAAATCGACCACTTGGAAGGGGGTTGAGTGTGCTGAGATGGTCGTGAACCCCACAATGTCCGAAAAGTAGATCGTCACTTCAGCAAACTCTTCCGGGTCAACCGGCATTCCCAGTTTTAACTTTTCAGCTACTGAACTGTGTAAGCAATTGAAATAGGATACAAAAATGAGAAAAGTTATAGAAGGAAATGTTGTAGGTTACCTGGGAAGCATGCGGTTGAGGAGCTGCTCAGTCTTGCGTTTCTCAATGTCTAGTTGCTCTGTGCGCTCGCGGATGAGCTCCTCAAGATTGTTCGAATACTTCTCGAGCATCTGGAACATGGTGTCGACGATGTTGACTTTCCGGCCGTGGTTCAGCTTTTTGAATTGATCGTGCACGGCGTTGAAGTCCGGTCGCATCTCTGCCTGCTCGGCCCAACATTGCCTCATAATGTTGATAGCCTCAGGAGGTGCAGCTCCTTTGCTCACTGACGGCCGAATAAGCGGTGGTGGTTTCTTTACTTTTGCAATGATTTCTGTAAAAATATTAGCAAACAAGCAATCAACTTTTTACTTGAACTTTTAAGCTAAGTGAATGAAAAGAAATTCAAAGCAAAATATCTAAGACGTGGTTTGAATATCTTACTAGTAGTTCTGTATCTTATTGATTGTGTAAGTTTGCAAGCAATGATATGATATACGTATATGGGTCATCTGCTTACCTTCGGGCGTAAGGGCGAGCATGCAAAACGGCTCGCCTCGAACGACCACCTCCTGCATTATGATGCCGAACGAGTAGACGTCTCCCAGCTGGGTGCCTGTTTTTTGCAGGCTCGGTTGCCTTAATAACTCCGGCGCGGTCCATAAAAGTTCTGGAAAGTAATCATAAAGTCAACCGCTTGATACATTACTCAAAGATAGATTGTCATTGATCACAGTGCAGTCTTCCCTTCACAAGAAACAAAGGAAAACATACTTTCAAAGTTCATTGATCATTTTCCAACCGAGTAAATATCAATATTATTATTATCCCATCAGTGATCTATCATATTATCTCTCAATTTTAAACTTTATTAGAAGAAAGAAAGTAACTTTTGATACAAGAAGCATCTTGTACGTCTAGGCTAACAATACACTTACCACGAGCAGACTTTGGCGATACGCTCATCCCTTGCGTATTGTAGAAGGCCGGAAGACCGTAGTCGGTGATCTTAAGCACCCAACGGGCATCAATGACACAATTGCGCGATGTCAAGTACCCATGTACTCTAATTGGCGTCGTATGCAAGTATTTCATGCCCTGAAAGTGACACAGATCATCCATTAAGACCCACTAAATTAAATTCAATTTTTAATTAACATGAACACTTGAATCTTTCCCCATCAAACAGTATAATTAATTACCCGGACAAGATCCGTGAGCAGACTTAACCGAAATGACCAGTCTAATTTAATATCATCTTGCTGAAGCACGTCCTGCAGAGATCCACGTGCGCAATATTCGGAGACCAGGTAGACTCGTGGGGGTTCGGCCAGACACCCAATGAGTGGGTTGAGGTTCTCGTGACGGAGTCCATGCAACAGGACAAGCACCTCCACAGTCTTGGCTTTCAGTTCGACGCTAGACTCCAGCTGAATTGGCTTCATTTGCACTAGATCTCCCTGCACAAACAACCTAATGTGACGTGGCCGGTAGACCGCAGATGATGTGTGAGAAATGCATGAAGAATGAGTAAGATGCTGGTGATGTGGATGTCAATGTCAATGAGTGAGAAATGTTTTGGTATTGTTTTTTGGATTGCGTACATTGTAGCGAACCCGCGGATCGATCAGCAGCTGCTTGGCGAGGCTGGGGCTGGAGCCGCCGCGTAAGGGCGTCCGCGTGTTGTTTCCGCTCGTGCCGCCTCCACCTCCGCCGCCGGAGCCTTGCAGCAAGTCCGGTTTGTCCACTTCGGGCCCGCCGAATTCTTGTAATTGCTGCAGCCAGCAGCACAACATCGCTTCGATCCCTTCATCGACCTGTTTTGACACGCGCCGAATAGAAAACAGAGAAAATTGTGAGTAAATAATCACCGACATAAATATCTTTATTTTTCTTTGGCTGAATTGAAGGTTTATACAGATACACACATAAATTAGATAAAAGGGTTGCTGTTTTAGCTGAGATTTTATTAGCTTTTGGGTTGAGCTTCAGGCTTGTAGGTCCTAGGAGGAAGGTGATGAACATGATAATTCCTGAGAGATTTCAGAAAAATACAGTAAATGCTTTCGTAAATTGCAAAAAATGTATTTTACTGTAGTACTTTTGCAATAAAAAAAGTACGAATCAAAGATTCATGATTGAATTGAAAAAGAAAGCAGTTGGGAAGAAATTAGAGAGGCAGATGAATAAATGATGATGCTTCACCGTCAGTGGAGAATATAAGTCAATAGATATGTGAAATAGCCTTGGCATTCATTCGTGAAAAATCAATAAGTGAAGGCAATAATCGCGCCACTTTTCCCATTCTACTTGCAACTTTCTGCTTGACTACCTTGCAATTACTAATTAATCATTGTTAACTCACTCTTCTAGTGTCTGGGAGCTGAGGAAAGACGAAATCAGTAGCTGTGAGAAGCACTTTGTAGGGTCCTTTGGTGATATGCTTGCGAAGAAGGTGATAGCGCACCCAAGCCACAAACCCCAAGAAGACAAACACTGAGAAGATAGACATGGCTAAGATCGCCACATAGCTAAGAAGTTTGCTGAGATCAGAGTCGCAGTGTTCGCATTCCTCATTCTGCTGATGCTTGAGATGCCATTCCTGTAGGTTATCCGCGCACTCGTGGATGCGTTCCCCAAAACGTCCGCACACCTTCAGAAGTCGTCGCATGGTGATATAGTCATCCCGTATATCCAGCAGACTGAAGCAGTCATTGGCGCTCCCTACACGTGTGGTCATCCTCTCCAGACGCTTGTTGATCGTTTGTTCGACGCTGTCTTGCGGTTCAAACTCCGACAGCAGAAGGATATGCTTCTTGGTAACGTTGCTCACACGCTGCAAGAAGTCAGCTCGAAGAACTTGCATGCTGCGGCGGCGGTTAAATCGGTCGTCAAGCTCATTGTTCTTCGACTGCGGTATTGTCGTCCCGTTTGAGCCTGTGACGGGTTCTTCCGTCTGCTCTGCGTTCAGGTACAACGACCAGGAAGGCAGAGCCGATATGTCAATCAGCACCGTCAACGTACTGAACTCTTTGCTAAGCTGCATATTGTCGATTGCAGTCAATATCGACCAGCCGAACGTGTTCCCAGGTGCGCAGATGATTATTACTGCATCAAACAATTCATTTCATTGATCGTCTCGTCCCTACTATAATGTAAATGCAATAAAACAGCAAACAACGACATATTTTTATTCTGTTTTTCGGATTTGGCGGTTTAAGAAAATCATTTTAAAAACAAACAAAAACCAAAATTGCTTAGGGTAAATATTTAAATCCATTAAATATTTATACAGCATTATTTCGAAAATTGAGCCACAATGCAATTTTCTTCTTAAATATTTCAGAAATAAGTGGTCTTTGACCTAAACCGCCGGAAAATAAAACGACTTGATACAATAGCAGGCAGGCGCTTTATACATTGTTCAAGCTGAAGACTTCCATAAAATTATCAAAATTACGCGCTATAGCGAACGGACGGAAGGAACTTTCTGGTAATTTATTTTACTGAACGCCGCATTACGTCGCTTTGCGACGAGGTTGTAGTTGAATTGCAAGCTGGGAATTGCAGGATGCATAAAGGCAAGCGAGTTCCAACCTAATCGAATCATCATAGTGCACGGCCCGACAACAGGAATGATTTTTCATTAAAAAGTGAATATCAACGAGATGCCGTAATCGAATTATCGACGAGCGAAGGGTGGGTTTGTGTGAATAGTCACGGTACATCAATCAAATGCGCAAATCTGCCCATAAAGAGACTCTCCTTGTGAATGGTGCGAGTGCTGGCGACGACGTCAGCATACACTTCACGTTTTCCTGCTTCTTCCCGTATTTAGTTCCCTTTAATAGATATTGGTATTCAGGTTTACGCTCCAGACTCTCAGTCCCTTTCCAACTTGTATACAGTCGTTTTTCAGGTGTGTGATTTAAGTTATAATTAAATCCGCAAAGCCAGGAAGAGAAAATATAAATTTAAATAAAATTTTTCCAAATGTCATGTGGGAGAAAGAGGTGTCAACTTAATTAAATATGCATGTCACGCATTATGCCTTTTTTCTACTCAAGGGGTGAGCAAATTATTAATGTTAATGGACTTACCACGTACGTGTGCCCGCACCACCGGCTGCAATTTGTATTCGATGTACTCGACGGTTGCGTTTTCCGGAAGCATGACGTAGTGTTTGGGTACCAACCCATTGTCGCGCATTTGCAGTATAAACATCTGAGACAGTTTGGGCCACCAACCAACATCTGAAACAACAACAATTATTAGCTTTAGCGCATAATAACCTTTAAGTAATCCTTTAAATAAAGCTTAACCTGCCTGTGTCAGCGATTTCCAAAATTTAAACAAACAACTGTAAAATTTCGAAAAACAAATAAGAAACAAGAAATAAAAGCATTTTGTTTCAATTGTGTGGATGTATTTTTGTCATTTTGTTTCCTTGGGAGTGAAAATGTCGGTCTTTGTAAAGAAAACAGAAAAGAAGAGCGAAAACAAAAACACAATATGCAAATGTGCAAAATGACGCGGTACGAAGCGCCGAAGAGTATAAGTTCTAGTGCCGCAAGCACTCTTATTTCTACTGGTCCTGCATCCAGACTTCCATTCCCAGTCCTGTACCCGTTCGCATTCTCATGTTGTATACAAAGTGTTGTGCTGTCGCTGACACTTTCATCGGATATTTTTTTAAACAAAGCATAAATCGTCGAAAGTCAGCTATCTTTACGACTCGCTTAGTGAGCGTCGAAATTATTATGGATGCTGGAAGCCAAGTAGTCCTTGGAGTCAGTATGTATTTTGTGCGTTTTGTTGCTTGTTGCCTGGCAACGTGTGTACGAAATACAACTGCGGACAACAGGAGCGCATTCGCAGGTTTTATTCGAGCAGAGTGCAAATTACGTGTCTGCTGCAATCGTAATATTGCCGGCATCAAAGCAGGCAAAAGACAACAAAACACGCGATTCGCAGGACAATGCGCAATGTGCACGCTTGCCAATAGGTTACAAGGCACATTCGGCATTTACTGCATGCTTAAGTGCTTATCTTAACAAAAACGTACGTAAAATTAGTTTCAGGAAACTATTTCTATTGTTTAGTTTGTTTATTGTTACAAATAAAATACTGAAAACAATTTTTTTTTATTTTGAAAGTTTTTGACATTTGACATGAACGCCCTCTATAACTTAAGTTTCCATAACCTAGAAACATGCTTATATATTCTAAAGTTTTTCATTAGTATCAGTGAAATGAGTGTTAATAAGTTAGAAAAACAACGATAATATATTCCAAGGATGAATAAATGCCATGTAAGTATTTCATTCATTAGATAGACATGTTAAGTTACCGAAACGTTTAAACAAAAGCGAGTGCATCGTTTTAGCAAGTCAAGCGAGGAGATTTATGTGCGCCAAGTGGGTCCCAGTTGTACACGAATATTTACCGTCTGAGAAAACCAACTCACGAGTAAGAAACATTGTTGCTCTGTTTCTTTACGTACTGCGTTAAATAACTAAAAAGCTAACAAACGCAGAAAATACCATCTTTACTGTGTTTCACTTCTCTAGACGCCAGCAACCCATTGTTTTTGCCAGTTGTCAGCAAATGTAATTAAACACGAGGAACTCAAGCCAAGCACAATTTTCTCGTGGCATGTCGTTGATTGTTGGGTGTTGGTGATGTAAATGTGTATCTTGAGGGCAATTGTGGCACAGTTACATTCAACAAAAATTTGCATTTTAAACTCTAGCCTGGGTATAAATTGGGGTTCATTGTACTGCTTTGTGGTCTGGAATCCATCAGAATGTCTTTGGATCTTTCGCATCTACTTCATTTCCAAATTTGATGCATAATGCCAAGTGATTAGCAATTAACACCTAAAAGTCATCAAGTTAATTGCCGCACAGACAGGCAGGCGACGAATCAATTAATGAAGTCAAAGGTTTCTGTAGAGTCAAAGTCAAAGGAGAGAAAAGTACGCTCTGATTAATGAATCGCTAGACTCGGCTGCGTTGAAAAATAAATAACAACCCTAAGGATGCCTGGCTAAAGATAAATTTCTCCGGGGGCAGTATTGTAATTGTCTTCTGCTTTTGTAGCATCTGGGGTAATCAAGTTTAATGGCGAGCGATCTGGGAGACAGGTCTATAGTTTGCGTTTGAGGACAGAGATCGATTTTCGGCGGCAGAGCGCGTTTATAATCGGCGCAATGCAATGCTTTCAGGCGGCGAAGTGAAGAGAGCTGAGTTGAGGCAAAGGTGTAGCCGTCTAACCGTAACCGCTGATTGAAAACCAAATGGAGGTTCTTGTGCCATCTGGGTGCATGCATATCGAATTGGAACGTAATGGGTTTCGACCTCGGCTTCAAGCCAAACGTTTCTAGACTCTTCGAGGTGGAGGTGAACGCAAATCACTTCACTTATCCTCACCCTCTGTTCATGAATTATGAACTTAACATATTGAGGTACTTGGCGCATGCGTTATATCCGTCGATATTTTGGAACCTTGGATGGACTCTGATTATCCCCAAATGGGTTTCCATTAATTAATGGCTTGTTTAATTCATTGACGCATCATTCACGTTGGTGAGGTGATTGAATGGTTCGAGTTGCATTGTGAGATTGTTTATTGCTCTCACATTTTCCATTCAATGTTTGGCATTTGGAATCAGTGTTGATGTCTATTCTGGAAAGTTTGTAAGGCTTACAGATTTCTTTCAATGTGGGAAGTGTTTATAAATATTGCACTCGGTGACACACTGACAATGAAAGCTGGAGGAAGCAACATGTTAGGGCTGCAAGGCATGGCCAAGCAAGACAGGATTCGTTTGAACAAGCCCCCAGCTTGGATACTCACTCGGCTCGGTATTGTTATTGAATGGAGGCGAACTTGGTTTGCTGGCTGGCGGCTGGATAGCCTAGATGCTGGGCATGACAGGATATGAAATATGCATGGAGCAATTCTGGCAGCAATAAAACATGCTTTTTTAAACCGGTAGTGGAGTCGTGTTGGTGCTTGCGTCACAGTCAAGTCGACTTTTTTGCTTGTTTCTTTTCATTTCTTCTTTTCTTACTGTCACTGCCATTCCAATTCTGTGACACTATAAACAATTGTCAGCTTTCTTTACGAAATGCCATTCAGCCCGCCAACAATCTATCAATGTTCTAATGAGAAAAGCATTCGAGGATCAACAAAGTTTGCCTATTAGTCGGAAACTTGTACAATGATTTTGTCGAATCCGAATTTCAGGAACTGAACTCGTCGACAATGTGTCGAGGATTTCTAAGTCGACTTAACTAACGATGCTACATGCATCTCTGCCTCTTGCCGCTTGAAAAGTTTCTAATAAGTTGATGTAGGATCCACCTTTACGTGCATTGGAGATGCGAAAGTTTTCGGATGCCATTAGAGGTTAGCTCTTTGCATAAGGCGAGCCGTCGCGTCAGGATTTGCAAGATTTATTTTTCCTGACTTGGCGTTAACTCAACTCAGCCCTCATTCACTCGTTCGCACACACACGTGAGACAAAGCAGCACGTAATTGTAGTTTAAACTTGGTTTTGTTCCACTCTCGGCTGACACGCCATGGATCACGCGTCTAAAGAGTTTTCTCCACCCTCGCCGGTGTGATTTATGTAGCAATGTTTTAATTAAAACAATTAGTTTTTCATTGTTCGCTTGCTTACTTGCCTGTGACTTGTTTGTGTTTCATTTCAATTTATTTCATTTCTTGGATGAAGTTACATCATACTGCTTCGAAGAAATTCAATCACAAGCAAGGTACATACATACCTACGAGTACCTTGCACGTACTTCAGTTTGAGTTTGTAAGTTTACGTAAGTTGTGATCAATAATTGCTAGCAGCCGACACATATTTGATTTCACATCAATCATATGATTAATATTGCTAAATGATCAATCACTCTCTTGCGAGTCACACGCTTCACTGCTCCAGCAATAGTTCAATAGAAATTCAATTGAATTCACCAAACAAATAATATTTGCGCATTACCCTAATAGAGTTTAAAATAATGCTATTATTTTATCATAAATTCTATTACAATCTGTGATTTTAGATTGTTTATTCACGACATTTTCTTGCTGCGCTTTCATTTAATTAAAATAAATTGAAAATATTGATGATACGTTACTTTTAAGAGGATTTAAAGCTGGATTTTGTTGATATTACTTTTTTTAATCAACGAAATTTGATGAGTTTTTGATGGGTTTTTAGGCTAAATTGAAGAAAAAAATCATAAATAAACACTGTGAAAAAGTTTACAGGATAGCAGAAAAAGCGTCACGTTGCAGTTAAACATTTCGGTTTTATTACTGGCAATGTATGATATTCCTGCACTGCCAGAGGTTTTATTATCTTTTAAATGGAATCATAGAAGTTCGTACATACGCTCTTTTATGCACATTCAACCTAAAGTACATCACAGGATGCATGCATCTGTATGTAAAAAGGATCAACAACTGGCAAGTACCCAGTAGCTTACATCTGTAATGAAATTTCTGCATATAATCAGATATAATAGTACTTTTATTTGCTGAAATATTGAATGAATGGATGCAAGTATGTACACCTGTATTACATTCATGGATATCCGCTCTCGTAATTTGTAATTTAATCAAAAGCAAACACATATGTGCCGTTTAATATTCACGGGGAAGCAGCCGTAGGTGAATTACTTCATTTGCAAACCAGCCTCATTAGTGCAATTTCCTCGGCGACGGCGGCGGCGTTCGTTTTTCCGGACGCGCAAGCGAAGCCACACGTTCCGCTCGTGCAAAAACCATTTGTTTATTTATACGCACTTCCGCTCATGCTGGTACATTAACTAAATGCGGTTACAAACGGCCTAATACAACGTAACATAGCCTAACGCGACGCTTAATATGCATATTAATGAAAAATCATTTCTTTGCCCAGTTTAATGAACAAATACCTACGCACCGGTAGCGTAAACACGCGTTGGCTCTGATTTTATTTTACATAATAATGTGCTTTGAGCCTCCTGGCTCTTGTGTTGGCGCTTGAGAGGGGTTGAGAGTCTGTGTGTTTCTGAAGGACTCAACTGGCTCCACGAGCAAGTGCCCTTTCAAACACTTGAGCATTTTCACTCAGGTTCAACATATGTGCATATCAAAATTGTAAGATCTATTCTCTAAATACTTATTCATTTGTTAGGGATTTATTTAGTAAATAGAGTCAAAGTTTTTTATTCTTTTTCTGCTCGTTCAGAGATAGATCCTTACAGAGTATTACGGTCAGCTATTTTGCAAACACAAACAGTTTGTTTGTTTGTTTATTATTGTCTGCATCTTCGACTTTTATATTCATTATATCTTCATGTGCTTTTCTGCTTATTTTCAGTTGTTTATTTAAAAGTAAAATAACACCAATAATGCAGCACGTTTACGAAAAAAAATTAATTAATGTTCGTCCTAAGGGTATTTTTATCCCCTGACAGTATATATTTTATTATCATGAAAATTTAATTGGATGACTAATGAGTAACGCGCAGACAATACAGCGCTGAGGCGCACAACTAATGAGATGAAATGTTGTACCTGCAGGAGTCGTCTCTTTATTAACTCATTACGCCGCGCGCCGCTTCATTTGCCGCCCCCGGCGTCTACAAGACGCACCGCGCCTCCCCAGGAAATAAAATTCGCATGTTTGTTTTTTACTGAGTATTCTTGAAGCGGGTTTCAACATGTGATCAAACACCTCTTGGATCAAAGAAGGTGAAACAAGTTCACGGGGTTAGGGTTCTGGCTTATACTCATAATGCAGCTGCTAAGCTGTACTCAGTCAGGCCTACAGTAAGACGTGCGGGGAATGTTATGATAGAACAGTTTTTGGTCAGTTTTATTGTCTTTTGTCATAGGCTTGGCTTTATTTTTTGGACTTTAAGTTGTATCCAGTTGCTACGAGTATTGCGATGAGAGACACAACGCACGTTCGAGTAGTTTTGCCGAAACAGAGCAACTGTAAAGTGTCCGATACACGTTCCTAGATATGTAGGTTGAAAAGCGGATGAGATTTCAGCAGGACGCGACTGGATTTTCAGCAGGACGTCCCTGAGGATTTCGGATATATATAGCTTATCCTTGCTTTACAACTACACCTGGGTAGATCCTTAGAGTTGCGTATTCGTTTTGCTTCTGTCGGTTTCGATTTTCCTGGTAACGGGACAAATGAGGTGATGCTTCCGGTTCCCATTTGTGTCCAATTACCTGACTACCCGGGGCTTCTTAGTTGACAATGAGTTCATAATAGAATAGGTATCATTTATGTGTAAGTAATTTGCGTTTATTTTTGGTTTCAGATTCATTCATTGTCTTTGCAACAAATCAAGGTAGGTTCCCACTGTAATCTTTTGTTTTATTGATTAATATTCGCATTTGTCACGTCAAAATCTTAGTCAGTCACGGTCTGTGTTTATCAGAATTTTCTATATTAATTCATCATCGTGCTGAAGTAAAATTGAATCGAATAAGGGTTTCTTAAACACACGCAGAAATAAATCCTCACCTGTGGCCACCGCACTGCGTTCCATTTGTAATGGAAATTTAGTCTTCAGGTGAGTCTATATTGCAGTGATATTAGCGTAGAATAGAATAGAAAATGGTAGAATATATTTGTCAACAATATGTTGTAACCTTCGAGGCATTAGATCTAGTTCAAGAACGAATAACTTTGACTCACAAACAAGTATCGAATGGATAAGGATGATCCAATTAGAAGTTTCTTATCGTTCCAAGGCACAAGGTGTAGAAATACTAATATAACTAATAAGGTTAAAACGACCAAAACAATGTTCGAATCTTGAGCTTAATAACTATCGACAACTAGTCGTAACCGTATTACGGATTCAGATTCAGCGGATATTGCCTTTCAGCTGGAGTACCAACCAATTCGGCTGTGAATGCAATTGGCAACGAAATGAAATGAAATCCACATACAATACGCACCCACCGCCAAAGACTAATTCGCATCCTTATGGGTTTCGGCGAGTTGTAAAATACATTAAAGCGCAAGCAAATCTTTCTAGCAATGCGCACTGCACTTACTTGTGGATATAATGGCGATCGATTTCCATTTCATGTATGTTATGAGACGCGCGAAGCGACGAGCTATGAGCGGAATGCTAGCGCCCAGATTGCGGGATACGGATGCTCGTCCAGCTGCGTTGTTGTAGCCGGAGGCGGCATTGACGGCGGCAGTGCTGCCACCGATGTCGGCTGTATTGGAGTGGCTCGCATTCCGATCTGTAGTCGGCGGCGCTTCTTCGATTTCCTATTTGGAAATGAAACACACACACAGCATTAGGGTTATTACACACAAAAGAAATTCAGAAATTATTACGACGTTACTGGAATTCTTAATATTTGGCATCTCACCAACCAAGCAAGGGATGCAATTTCAGGATCGTTTGCTGGTGGTGGCAAAAAGTGATCCTATCCTTATCCTATCCTTATCTGGAGTAAGCCTTCATTAGAGCCTGTGGCAACGCTGGCAAATTATTAATGAATTCAACAATTATTACGCGATTAAAGGGCTGCGAATGGTGTCATCAATCATTAGAAAAACAAACCCAGCTTAAAACCAAGCCAGCATGACATGTGATTTATGAGAGTACTAGATACTTTTGGCTTTATTGCTACATGTCTATTAATCACTAATGAAATGAAATACGCAAAACGTGAAACTCAATTTTCAACAAATTACGGTTATATTTTAAGCGTGTATAATTGGAATTCAATTAGTGCGTATCACAATATACTATTTACTGGTTATTTGTCGTTTACGTCTATATTATTAACGTAGTTCATTGATTATTGATTTTGCATAGCATATTGTGTTGCAATTGCAAATTCATTATGTACTGACATAATTTTCTGCGTTCCACGCTGTTGCGCGCTGGGGTGAAAATCTAATTCGTACTCTGATTCAATTCCTCCACAGTAGCTTACGTTTAACGTAGCTTTCTAGTATATTTGCACCTGATTAACGTCGAATTTATAAGTGCATTTATAATCGGTATTTGCAGTCCCATGCCGTGCTTTTCTGTCCAGCTTGCGAACTGCAAACTCTAAATGCAATTAGTTCGCGGATGAATAATTCACTGCAAGCGCGAGGCAACTTTCAAATGCGCATTGCAATTGCCAGATAACGCCAGTTGTCGACTATTAAGTTAGGACTTTGTCAACTTCCGTGCAATCATCACTAATTTCGTCACATTAAAGTATAAAATATTCAATATCTTCAACGATTTCTTCAACGAATTTGCGAATTTAAGGATTTAAGGGTGGATGTTTATCTTTAAGTGGTCTTAACCTATATTTTGCTGTTTTTATCTTTACTTTTACCTGGTTTGAAAAATATTCACTTGTGAGTATTTTTCGTAAATAATCAAAAAGCCTTCTGGGTGCAGAAATAAGTAGCAAACGAGTGCTGTTGAGGGCGAAGCCGAGGCTGAATAATACGTTGGGGCGCCCTAACGGCTGCCTCAAGGATTCATCTTCTTTCTCTCCGTGCACAAAATTCTATCCAGCCTCGGATACGTAACGTAATATATTTTACTTGTGAGTTTTGCCATAATCTAAAACGCATCAATGATTCAGATTTTATAATATGTAGTCGGTAGAAAGTTGGCGTTATTCATGTATTCAAGAGCTTCGTACTCATGTTAGTTCTATATTTCTTGCTCGAAATACTCAGAATCACTTGTGTCTATCTTGTGCACGAATTAATTTAATATGCAGCATTCAAACCTACGCTCGTATTTGTAAAGTATCGCCATACAGTGGCATTTGTATGACTGCTTGCCTTGATTTGACTCTATACTGCTTTTACTACACCTATTGGTGATATCTTTTGGTATGTTTGTTATCACAAGTGTTGCTGGCATTGAAGGAATGTGATGAATGCTTCACATAAGCTTATCAAATAGACACAGTTCCAGGCTCGGAGGGATACCTGACATGTGATTCACCGATACGACTCGAAAGCCTGCAGACTTATTCAATATTTCAATGCAGATGCCACTAGCATGCGGGTGTATTTCTTCCCACTTATACCCAGTACGTCTACATGCAAATAGACACACTGCGCAGCCTTTCAGGCAACCTTGCCAATATGCGAGGTTCTACCTCAAACACCACTTTAACTGTCCGTTTCATTCAGTGCGAATGCTCTCCTCAATATTACTTTGTCCTGACTGGCATCAATGGTATACAATTTTCCATTTGCTTCTTGAAATTCAAATGATTTTTATTTATATTCTCTGGATTGTATTGTAATTTAATCACAAAGGACTACAATTTGGTATGCAACATGAAATATGGTCATGGCTATTCAGGATAACAATATTGTACATTTGATTGTGAGAAATTCTTGTACTTCAAACGCGCGCATATTTCGAATAGAAGATCTCAATGTACAATCGAGCGCAACGCGTCTTGCATTCCATTTCATTCCGTTTCGAGTTATGTAAAGTGACACATGTCCGGGGAGTCCTGGCTCATAATACAGGCTGCCGTCGGCAGTCGTCACCCGCAGCAGAGGCAAGAACATAAGCCGTTGAGTGCGCGTGATTGTTCCATGGAACTCCATAGAGAAAAGCAGCCTCGGCAACTTTTTCATTTTGCTCGATTTTAATAAATTGTCCTTTATTACTTGACACACATAAATTTATAGTTATTGTCGAATTTAATTAAATTCGCTTTTGACAAAGTGGAAACTGTGATTGCAAACAAGAGCATGAATTAAAAATGAGTCGAATTGTGTTGTATTTGCATCTATGCATGCATAAATGCAGTATAAATAGCATTTGGTTTAATTAAAATCCGGTTTGACGTGGAAATTGATGGCGCTTTAATTACACGACATGTACATCAATGGGCATAAGGATACAAGTGATATCAGTCATTATTGGACGCGAACGATTAGGCGGTGAAAAATTGATGATGAGAAGCCCATCCATCTTCTGTCACTATTTCCTATACTTTCCTATACTATATTCGAATCAATATTTACTGGTCAGCATCTTGCACTGGGCGATCATTTATCCTGCAATAAATTTCCATTTACAGCATCATTGCTGTATCATTCTTTAGTTATTAATTCTACGTGTAGACGTAGTCATATTTCCGATTATCCTTTTAGGATAATTTGCGCTTCTGGTTTGGCAGAAGTACACATAAAGGATAAGAAATGTACCTACTCGTAGCAATGGCAATATCCTGGCAGGATATGGGAATAGAAACGTGCTTAAATTGAAAAATTTAAGCAAGGATTGCTGCTCGAGTGAGTGAATGCTCACATTGTATGTACTCTTCCATGTCGCTAGCTGGCGTTACGTTGGTTGAATTGCAGGTTAAGCGGATAGTGCGAAATTGTTTTATTGAACTGATTCCAACGCGGAATCGGGATTTAGATTCTTTATACGTACGCAGCTCGCATACAAATATGCTGACGACGACGGGGTAGTGCTAGGATACTACTTGCGAATGCGCTATGATTTTCTATACGTGCGCCTTGGAAGATTGCAGGTATGAGTTGAGCCGTCGAGTAAGTAAGCGACGTCTGGCGTGTCTAGCGAGTGAGTGAATTGTCTGCGCTTGTGATGCGTGAGAATGATAAATTTAGCGTATTAAACGAACGAACGATCGCGTCGTTGAGGCGTGTTTCACATGCGAAAAACCTGTGCAGACTGCAAAAAGTTGACAGAGTTTTATGCTCTATGTAATAACAAAAAAATCCTCCCCAAAGTGAATCGTAAGCGAAACCCGAATCAAATTGAATTTACTTTTTTGATTATTAGTTATATTATCCCACAACAAATTTTAGGCTTTTTTGTTTGTTGTTTCCAGTAATTTGCGTCAATTTAATTGGATGAATTAAATAAATAAATTGCATTTGTTGGATTTCCTGGATTTATTCCAAAAATAACGAGTGCTAACTCAGACCGCAAACAGTTAGTTGCAGGCCAGGATAATAATTCAGGATTATTGCTGCGAATGGATGAAAGCACTTAAATATTATACGTTGATTAAACTGAACGCACGGTTGAAATAAATGAGCATTCTCTTCGTTAAGTTTTATGATTGTGAATCATTATGCACATACTTCAGTCATTGACAATGGCTCTAAATCGCGCAGTGCAGCGCTGTCGATGACATTTATGCCCATGCAAACGTAAATCAAACTTGGCTTATCTCCTGCTATATTCTGCCGTTCTATCTTCAGTGTAAACATTCTATCATAAACAATAGCAAAGAGCAATAGCACTGTCATCTCAGTGTGTGTGTTTGGTGCAAATCCTTGGACCAAAGGATTATTTAAAAAAACAAGAAAACATTTTTATTCAACGTAAACATGTCAGGGACAAGGAGAAGATAAAGAAAAGCAAAAAAACGGACGGTGATATTATCAGTGGGCATCAGGACTACTTACCTGCGGGCAATTCCACGTGATGAGCGTCGTGTTGAAGTAGTCGGCAAGGAAGTGCGCCGGCGAGCAGATATCCGCCTCCAACGATCCGATTATTGGCACGTTGGCGGTGCGCAGCAGCTGGAGCACACGCGTTGGATCATCGCACACGTCTGGAATCATACATACTTTGTGTTAGCGAACGAACGAACATTCGGCGATGAAATTGGGAAAATTTATTTATATCTACGAGGGCTGGGCTCCTGCAAGACTAACAGGAGAGTTAATCCTTGCAAAATTAATTAGGATAGATGAAATCTCCTAAATTGGATTCTTTTAGTTCTGGATGCAGGAAGCATTCAAGGACAACCGACAAGGTTAACTAAAACTGATGGATTTAAAGTTAAAACGTTAAGAACTTACCTTTATAAACAAAGCGTGAATAATTCCCGACGAGCAGGTCGATAATCACGTTGGGATAGTAGCAGAGTTCGGTGATGTGGAGTAAGGTCGGAGGCATTGGGGCATGGCTGACGTGGAAGGACCCCAGGAGGATGAGCAGCCAGATATTTGCTCCTTGCATAGCACGACCAACAGGCAACCCACGGGCCGATCAGAGCATCATACTGCCTCGCATATTGCGATATCTTGCTCGCAGGATAACGACGACAGCGAAGAGACGGAAATTCCAAGGAGGATCTCGGCGCCTGGCTAATTGCTGTGCTTGGTTTTACTCCGGTGATTGCTTCATTTTTATCCTACGCCCACACGTTTTGCTGCTCATTCACTAGACGTTTACAGCTTGGTTTGGCGTTTCGCTTATTCAATTAGGACATGATTGAGCCAACGCCAACGGCGGTTACTTTGGTGGTTTTCGCCTGCAAGTTAAAAACACATAATTTGCAGACAAAGTTCGACTTGTTATTCGTAAACTTTGCCAGTTAACTTTCTCCTTGATGCAGTTCTGTCTTTCAGTCCTTATAAGCCAGTTTGCCACATGGTTGGGACGTTAATTAACTAACTTGTATGCGTTTGCGTGATGAGGCGAATGAGTGCGTGTATAATGAACGACGATTGTCAGTCTGGGACATGCATATGCCTGATATCTCCCTGTTTGTGAGCAGCTTTGCGGTTTTAATCACAGTCTGAGCATTTCCTGAAATTTATTGCTCATTTGCCAGCCAATTCTAATTAATTTTAGTAAAAGTATTATTCTTTCAGTTGGTATGAGATCAGGGGCGTAGCTACCGTATCTGTTTTAATTTAATGTTATTGTTAATTTATTTATTTAATTCCTTTTTATTGGATCGTTGGTAATGAAGTTTATAAATAGGTCATAGGTTTACATCCCTTTGAGCCGCCACGTCCTGTCGGATGATATAAACCGACGCGTTACGCTGTGCTAGATTTAGGCTCATGCTCAGAGGCTTGAACATCAACTCATTGTTTGCGGCTGCGTTCATGTTATGGGTATTTTTAGGTGACATTACCTGTTTAAAACTACTTTAGCATCCCGTTACAGGAGTGCTTGTCATTTATATTTGCAACACGACACAGCAGGGTTCAGGGCATATACGCAGGCTTTAATATCAATAAAAAATTTATAAAAGCCCGTGACAAACACGCTATTTATAAATTCTACATAGAAGAGGCATATTTTATTAAATCTGGTACATATTACACTTCTTGAAAGCTTTCAATTAGCTTCTTTTAATCTCTTATTTATTATTTAATGCTCAACTCAATCTCAACTTTTCACTCGACGAAGCTAGGCGATAAAGTTTTAACTTTCAAGTAGTTTTCCACTAGCATTTTGCATTTTGTCGTCGTTTGTTTGAAGTTATTGCAGTTTAATTACACTGGCAATTAAGAAACGTAGATGCTGCTCAAGCTCAAGCTGAAGCAATGACATGATTGTTAAACTTTGACAGCTAAAGTGGCAATTAAACTATTTTACCCTGGACTAAAGCTCTTCTATTGCGTTTATTGCGCGACCAGCAAACGAGCAAATAATTAACATTTTACATGAACGACAACAGCAAATATTTGCGAGTGGATGAACTATATTATAACAGGCGCAATCGCAGTGATCTTTTAAGTCTTTGTTAGCGCAATAATCGTAACAAGTCCTCGTTTCCAATGTAAATGGTTATGACATTCATTCGCGCTTTATATCTCTGTCTACTTTCTGGTATTTTTTACTATGAAAAAAAAGGACGCAGTTGAATATTTCATTCCTGGTTCACGTATAACGACATTTCGAATGATGGCTATAGTAATAACAATCATAACGACGGGGAACACAGGGCTTTCTACAAGTATCGTTTGCAAAGTGCAAATTTTACGTCCGCGTTTACATGGATTCAACGCGTAATGTCGTTTGCGTTCGCTGGTTATTAATCGGATCAGCGCTTTGCCTTTGGTTTGCGTTAGATATTCAGGATTCGGGGATTCTTTCCATGCCACTCTCTTTCTAGTCGTTCTTTGTCATTCCGGCAATTTTGTCAACGTCATTTCATTTTCTTCTTCATTGTCTTAGCTTAATGCCTCGTCGTCAGCGGCAGCGGCGTTGCTTTAGTGCGGGATCACACTTGGACCCTCTGACAGTACCAGAACGTTTACGTTTAGGTTTATTTCTTTCATTTCGTGCTTGATAGAATGGAATGAGAGCGGAAATTTATTTATGAAGATAAATCAAGTCACGTTTTGTGCGCAGACTGGCAGGTCGCCGGATAAATCGCGAGGCTGTGCGACGCACGACGCAAATGCAGTGGATGCACATTCAGTTTATGTCGTCATTAAATGGTAAACAACTCGGTGTAAATTGATTTCTCTGACACGGGATTCATTTTTCTTGCTGGCGGGTCGAGCAAATGTATAAACGGCGTCTCGTTTTTCTATTAGATAAACTACTGACTGTGAGTAACAAATCTGAGCGGTGCTGATTATGATTCTGCGGAATGGGGAATGGATCAAGCATCCAGTTTTAATCAAAATTTTATATCACCTCCAATGTTTGCATTTACAGCCGATGGGGTGGTGACATTTATAATTAAAAGTGTGGGAAATATTGACTTTGCAATTTACTTCCATCGATCTCGCTGGCGTAAGCGTAAAACTGTGTAAATTTAATAAATATTTTCAGATTGTAAAAGTCGCGAATTGTAAAATTAATTAAGTTTACCCTTGGGCTCACAGCAGCTCGCAGCTTCTGTAAAAGTTGCCAGGGCAAAAAATGACTCGTAAAAAGTTCTAATGAATATCAAAGTGCAAACTAAACGCGGAAAAGCCTCTTCGGCGAGCGAAGGATTCCGTTCTTTTGAGTTACTTAAGTGTATAAAAAGCGTAGCGGTGAAGAAGGACCGCCGTCAAGGATCACACGACAAAATCAATAGCCTTGTGCGTAGAATTGAGCTGTAAAATTGTCATTTTGGTCGGGACTGCGAAGTAGCATAGGCTGCTTAGGTAGCACATCCGGCAGTTTACTAAATTAAAATTTTTTGCGGTGACTCTGATTGGCCGAAAAGCTATGCGGAAGCGGAAATATGGCCATGGCTTGTGATATTTCTGGAATGTCAGCGGAAAATGCGCTTCGCCGTAGCTAAATTGGAGCAGAAAATTAATTAAATTTAAATATTATTTAAATTCCCTAATTGGCGATTTGGCAAGAATGGAATCGCTTTGATCTTTTGCTTCACGTGCTTTTGTTTCACAAAGGCTGGCACTCGCTTGTGCTTGCGGTAATGGTAACTTAATTAATATAATGAACTCTACCGAACTGGCGAAGCTTAATGAGCACTTAATACAATTTAAATTAAATATAATCAACTAATATTAGTAGCTACGTAACATTGCATTCCTTACAAGACTGTGTAGAAAGAGTGATGATATAAAGACGAGGCAATATAAAGAATTCAGGGACGCGTAAGATGATTGCATGATTGATAAAGTTGATGAAATAAGTGGAACACGCGTGACATGGGGCCGGAATTGCCGAAAAAAGTGTGAGACGTGAGCAAAATACGCGGAAAAGCTTGTCCATCCCATCCTGCCAGCTACACTTCTGTTTTTCTGCTTTGTTTTTCCACCGCAGAGTCTCATCGGCGGCTGAGTGTATTCTGCAAACGGAGCAGGATGCATGCAACAGTATCCATCCTGCTGGAGCCAGTCAGTTGGTATCTTCGTCACAAGTTCGCACGGTGCGCGCGTAATTCATTCGAGCTGCCTGCGCGCCCAAATCCCAATGATAGTGATATATCTTTCCATTACGGTATTACGTCTTAGATTTACCTCTTGGAGCGTGCAAAGCCTTCGTAATTTGAACTTTGAAATAATGACATAACACAATACAATAGAATACAAAACAATACCCTGCATTGGCTGCTCCTGTACCAGAAGCAGAAGCGCAAGCGTTGGCACGCAGCCGAAAGATGAAAAGAGCAAAAGGGGTGAAATATAAGAGGGAATTAGGTGAGCAACAGCAGCGGCACAAGCAGGCGGTGGTAATAAAATTATTAAAAATTTATTCATCTTCATTAGCGTTGCACTCAGTGAAGAGCATTCCCAAGGGGGCGAAATCAATTGGTTCATTTTCCGTTCATAAATGTCATTAATCCAATTTAAAAATGCATTTGTTACTAATTAAATCGGGAAAACTCATTAACAACTAACTGCATATTTAATTATTCGCTCAGTTTGAAGTCAATAATAATGTTCTGGTACATATTCATAAATATGTATGAATTTATTTTAGACTTAGAATTGTTGGCAAATTCTATATTATATTGTAGGTATCTAACAGTTGCAAAGTAAATATTTGCAATAAATCTACATAAGATTGCGATGCGAGTTGCAGTAATAAGATGAAAATGAAGACTTATACGTATGTGAAACGAGATTATATTGCTTTTGGGACTACCGAAGCGCCATACAAGATACGTACTATCCTTACATTCGCATCCTTAGCGTTTGGGAAGAAGCCTCTTGAATGCATGTTACACATCAAACAAGAGATAAGTAATATTCAGCAGTAGTGCTGCCATTGCTACACTGCAGGGATTTTCTGTATCTGGCATCGTACATACGTATACATGCGTGTATTTTAATAACGGGTAGCTTCGTCGTCGTGGCAGAGGGAAATTAACTCACTAAATCCCTTATAATAAGCACTCTGTCGCTTCGGATCAGATCGCATTTTGTCATTTTCAACGGCGAATCCTTGCTCAACTGTACGTTACTGTATAGAATTTATATAATAAGTAGAGGAACAAAACAGCCTTAAGGCTTCCTTTTCGATTCTCACTCACTCAGAGCAAGCGC